>BMAO01027603.1:77067-156616 GCA_019973975.1 Trichonephila clavata | reverse complement strand
ATAAAAGTAATTTACTTACAAATATAAATTTTTTCTATCTTTCTCTTAAGTTATGAATAAAGCACAGCAGATATTCAGAGGACAAAGTTTCAACATTATATTTTACAAATGTGCCGATAAATATCTAAGCAATTGCATCTTTATAATCAGGTGGTTTTGTCATTGGAAATCAATAATTTTAAAATCAAATTTTCAAAAAAAAAGAAAAGATTAATTCAGAAAAACCATTTAGGGAATCGTTGTATGGGCTTCGTAATAAACAGAGGTAGGAATGCGAAAAGTGGGAAAATGTTATCTTAATATAACTACCAATATTGTGTGTGTGTATGCGTTCATCCGTTATATAATTTGTGGTATTGTACGTATATTCAACACACGCACACACACGACTGTTCATAAAAAAATATCATTGCCAAGTAAATGTTTTAATAATATTCATTGAAAATGTTTAATGTAGAATAAAATCGATTATAAATTCGGGCATTTTTGTATATTTCGTGTATTTTTCAATAAAACATGATTTTTTTAAAGTAATTAAAATTAATGTGTATATACTTTACGCACATAATGTAACGAATACAAATTCTGAGAAGTCCACTATAAAAGTCAGTCATTAGCTTTTAAGTGTGATATGGAAATTTAGAAAAATGGAACTGTCTAGTAGGAGGATGTGAGCAACTTTAACCCATTATGTCTGTTACAAATGGAAATATTATCCCTTAGCAGTATTATTTATGTGAGTTAATAAACCATAAGTTCAACCTAAGTAATTAATATAAAATTGTTTGTTTTTCCGGTAATATTTTTTCACTCGATTTGGTGGGTCGACAAAGGCTTGATCGTTGGACTGCTGCTCGAATACTTTTAGTTATTTCAAGATGCAGAACATTCTTCTCTGTCTGAATTAATCGTGTATTGTTCTTCATTCATAGTAGCTCATTCAAAACTCTCACGTAACGTTCTATGCAAGCATGCAAAGATCATGCTTCAGTGGAAAACATTCTTCTGTTCATTCTGTGGAAAACATTCAAAACGAGAAGCATGCTTCCGTGGAAAACATTCATGATGCAAGTACCGTCTGTAACTTCTAAATCCATCTCTATCCATTCAATTATGAATTTTCCCTCCTAGTAGCGCCCTTGTCGGCTATCAATATTTATTTCAAACTGGATCATTTCAGAGATAAACTCTCATTCAACATCTTTTACAGCCAGGAGAAGAACATGTCTGTCTCTGTAATGCTATGCGATTTAAAATTGAATTTTATTCACTTAAACATCAGGTAATGTTGTCAATTTGGAGCTGATTCATAGTGTATTTATATTTTTTTTACATTTTAATAGGGAAACAAATCTTTAATTTTAATGGTTTTGTGTGTGTTTCAATTCATCATGAATATAATGGCAGGAATTTCCAAAGTTTTGAAATGCGCTTGTTAGCTCGACAACGTTGCTTCATTGAAACAGGATGTTATGATGTGAAAAACAGCTTGCCCTTTGTAGTTCACGATTGGGGCTTGAGTTTCAATATATTTTTCTTCTTCCACGTTTTTCATATTTATCTAACTGTATGCGAGAATAAGGAGTGGAAATAAAAGATTTCAATGATTACATTTTTAATAAGTTTAAAACAATTAACAAACAAGCAATTTTTAATGATGGCGGAAAAACTCTTGTGCTTATTTCTCACTTATTAAGCTATTCAAACACGCCCCGAGAGTCCAGATCTCACACTTATATGTTAACTTATTTCTACTGTTGTGAGGAAAACTAGTAGGATTTCTATGGTGGTAAGCGTTTTGGAAGAGATGGAAAACTGAAAACTACACTGACCCCCTCCCTGGTTTAATGACTTCGAGGAAAAAGATACTGCTTGGGATGGCTATCATGGTTTGCTTTTCCAATGAAGAAGTATAATATTTTTTTTACCTAACACATTAATCTTATCTTCGCCACTAAAAATAATCTCCTAAAAGTTATGTTTTTATTATTGGTGATTCAGGCAAATACTAAAAGCTTTGATTTTACCGTCTGGTAAATGGTTTCTTTCTATTTATTGTACTGCTATCGCCGGTTGTTTTCAAGACATTTTAAGCAGTTTAGACATGCATACTCCAAAGCGTAATTAAATAGGTTTTTCTGTCATTTTTAAAGTCAACTGCTTGTGTGGGGATACTATATTTCTTATATATATATATATTATTATTTTTCTTTTTGTGGCTAAACTTAGAATTTATTTTTCGGTTTCGGTTTCATTTTAAACCATTTTTTTTCTTCATTTGTACTTTCTCAAACTTTTATGGATACACAGAAGAATTCATCGTACGATTTGAGAAGTTTTATTCTTAGGATTATGCTTAGAGAGGTAGTACACAGAAACTCCATTGAATTTCTTAGTATTTTAATTATGTGTTTTAAAAATTAAGTTTAACAACAGAGGTAGGGATATCTACCAATTTTAGAGTTTGTGTAGTGACCTGTAGGGATATAATCTATATAAGCCAATAACAACCTCCGCACCATGGTAATCTTTTTGGTACAGTGGTTAAGTTGCTCGGTTTCGGATCCAAAGGTCTCGGGTTCAGTCCTACCGGATAAGCACGCCACTTCATTTGGTGACCCTAGCTTAACTAAGAAAAGCAAAACCGATACTGATCTGTCGTGGTACCATCTATCCGCAAAAAAAGAAGAGTAACCAAGGGAAAAAAATCGTCAGATAAACGTGACGCAACTCATTTAACACACATACAAAAAAAAAATTGACAGCTCTCATTAACAAATATATCTCTGGTAGGGGAGTGTGTAGTGATATAATCTATATAAGCCAGTAGCATTATCCGCACCATGGTGATCATTTTGGGGTAGTGGTTAAGTTACTCGGTTTCGGATCCAGAGGTCCCGGGTTCTGTCCTACCGGATAAGCGTGCCACTTCAGACCTACTGAAAGGTCGTCGTACTGTATAAATACTATTCGTAGAATTTTTACTTTAACATATGCAATGCATAAAATGTTTTATTCCGCTATTTCATAGTAGTCGCAGTCACCAAGTTTTAGCTTAGGAATGTTTTAAAATTCTTACCTCTCAGAGGTCACTCCGGAATTATTTCACATATTCTTTTCTTCAACTCGACCTTTTTTTCTCCCCTTTTATTAGAAGATAAATATAAATATGCAATTAAGTTTATAATTCAATACCATTAAATATCAATTGCTCAAAACTCGATGTATAAATTTATGGATTGTTTTAAAAACTTCACATTTTGGAATTTACATGACGACAATATATATATATATATAATATATATATATATATATAATATATATATATATATATATATATAGGCAATGGGCTTCGTAATTTACAGCCACTGTCAAATGACTAGGGCATACCTCAGATAATGCCTCTTTTCCTAGCTAGCTACCACGGCGACCCAGTTGTTGTAGCCATGAACTCATGGTATTTACTTTTTCTGTCCAATCCTGGGTTATAGTTGAAATGCAACTAAAAAAACCCAACGTATAAAATGGTTCATTTGGCATAGTTTAAAAGGTTTAAGACTAGCAAGATAGTTCAGAAGTTATCCTCGTAGCTAAAAAAATCTAAATCACAACCACTCTCTAAACTTCTACATCACGCCAGTATGAGGACAACGGCAAATTAAGCGTGCTTTAAACTCTGTATATGACAGCCCTTTAGTGACACGAAGATTCAGACTTTGGACTCGAAAGGAACAATGCCATCTATCAGTTCTTTATGATAACCAGATGAATCCGTGAACCAGGTCTCACAATGAGAGTGAGTGACTATATCGGTCACACTGTTCAGATACAAGAGGGCCTTTGGCGAAAGACCTCGTAATTTTGAACCATGGTGGTGAAAACTACACTTGAACTGACCGTCCCCCTCTCTCCTAACTACCACATCACACCAACATGATGACGTTTGAGCTCTCAATTAGCGTGCATCGTGCCTCTGCACGGCGATTTTTCAGCGGAACTAGGCTCGAAATCATAACAAGCCTGTCACGAGTCCGTTATCTTGGCTACTAGGCTACCACAGCCACCTCACAATGAGAAGTAGCCTGGATAAATATTTTAAATATAACCAGTAAAATTAATCTGTTGTGTAAGCTCACAGTTACTACTTCACTTGAAAATTAGTCGTAATAGTTAGAAAAAGCACAGGTGTATAATCATTTATATATTTTTATATGAAAAAAAAATTATATTTCATACATATATTAAATATAATTTTTCTTGCTTGAGGTAAGCTAAACAAACCCCCTAAAGTAGAGTATTTTTATAAGTTTTTAATTTAACCAGAAAATGGTCAAAACGTTATTTTAAATACATATTTATTTAGCTACTCGTTACATTTAAACATGCCGACACGCTCGTATTTATCGAAAAACTTTCGTAGATACCATATTCAAATGCAACATATAACATTCAATTTTAGCATTTACCAATGTCTGATTTACAGTCGCAAGCTCTCATGTGGACACTTACCAGTTGAGTTTACTGTGATAAATGGTGACACGGAAACATTTAGTATGCCTCACAACAATGCTATCGGCCATGAAGGGTCATAAATTGTTCACGAACATATGTTAAATGATATGTATTTAGTGCTTCATGTACAATTACGATTCTAAGAACTATCGTTAAGGTGTAAAAATCAGTATTAAAATAATTTATTTGTTGCAATTTCATTTTATGATGCTTGCAATAAATCTTCGACGCACTCCAAAAAATGAAACTATTTTGTATGGTAATAAGTATTTATCTCGAATATATGTACTAAAGAGTATGAAGGGGGGGGGGCGAGAGAAATCGTAAGTCTTTAATTAATACAAAAATTATTCAGATGAAAAACTAACTCTTAAAATTAGGTATTTTTATTCTTAATCTTGATTTTCTCAATCTTAACTTCCTTAAATTTAAATTTCTTAACCTTAAACTTAACTTTCTTAATCTTACATGCATTTTTTCTTAAGACTTATCTACAGTCACTGTCCAGATATTTCCTTTTTCTCCCTGCGGTCTTCTGCCTTTTGAAGATTGTTATAGTGAATCTCAGCAGATTGATTTAAACCATAGTATCCCATCTTAATAAATGTGTTGTGAAATTTCAAATTCTGCCATTTTTTAAAGTTTTTGAGTTTTTTGGGGTGAAGTCAGCAAAATGAAGGGGATGTGGCAAAGTTTCATAACCATGTTGTCTTGATTTCTCAAAATCACTTCTAGATGAGGGACCAACCTTTTTAGGTTGAGGTGTGTTCTCAATTTTTACTCCTCGAGATCACTTTTTTTTATGTGTAACATCTTTACACTCGGTTGCTTGATATTTGTTGGAGTGATTTCGTGAAAAGAGACGGAAATGCGGAACAGGAAGTCGGGGAAGCATGCGCTTTTTGATTTGACCAATCAGCGCGCTTGGCGGCGTCTTTTCAGTACCTTCCAAGTGAAGTTCTGTTTTTTCCCCTTCATTCAAGAGGGTTCTATCCCCCGCGAGCGGTCTAAGCCGTGGGATCAGTGGCGGATTAAGCGGGTGTCGGATCTGGCGGCCGCCAGGGGCCCCCAGTATTGGTAGGGGCCCCAAGCTTGTTGATTGCAAAGGCCAGGGACAAACCAACCATGCCACCTTGGAACAAAAAAATGGAAAGAAAACAAAGTTACAATGAAACCCCCGCTAGAAATTTATCGGCATGCAAGAGAAATCCTAATGGAGAAAAATTTTTGAAAATATTTTTAACAATACCGATATCGAATGCATCAGGTGAATGATCTTTTTTAGTTTTAAAACGTGTTAAAAATAATTTAAGAAGTAGTATGGGAGAAAAGACAAATTGAACAACACGGCCATATTATATACAGAATAAAATATTTTGGACAAAATAGAAATGGTAAAAATAATTGATGAATTTGTCAAAGAGAAATCAAACCGTATAGCAAACTGTTAGCTCTTAAGTAAGGTTTTTAATATTTTTTTATATATACAGTTAAGAGTTTTCTTTGGTCGATGAGTCTTATTATATCACTACATTTTATTTTGAGAATTTAAAGTCAATGACTCTTTTCACTATTTTAGTTTTTCGACTCTTAAACCCATGGGCCCCAAACCTTTTACCGCCAGGAGCCTCCAACTACCTTAATCCGCCTCTGTGTGGGATCTTTGTTTTTATTTTATTTTCTCACTTTAGGGTCAGAGAAGAAGCTAAGTCCTTTAGCTGGATCTTGTAAAGGTATAACCACGTGGGGTTCAACTCTAGTAGTCATATAGCATCCAGTCTTTTTTATGTTGTTAAATTTAGCATTTCAAAATATTCGAATTCAAAAACTCGGTTTCGTTTTCTTGACTCTAAATCCCCTTCGCACATACCAGCAAGTATTATTAGACTTCATCCAGGATAAACTTGCGACTCTTACGCTCAATTGTCAAAGTATCAGGGCTCGTTGTGTATGAAATCTGAGGTTATATTAATATGTGTAAACTATATTAATAATTAAATAAACTGTTGAGCGTCTGACAAAGTTCATTATTCTTAAAAAAATACGAATATGGAATTATTCGAATAAATATTTTAGTGTAAATATTTTTCATACTTTGAGGTTAATTTCTGTCCCTGTCAATATGATATTTTTAATTGTGATTAAAAAAAACTAACTAATTAATTACACGGGTAATTTTGATTTTCTCTAATATTTCTAATATTTCAACATTTACCAAGCTAATTAAATTTTCATGATTTTGTGTTTTACCGAGACGGGTAAATCCAGAGCAGAATATATGCGAGATTTTTGGCAAAAGAAACGTGAGGAAAAATTAAAAACTGGAAGAGTATAGCCGAAAAGAAGTGCACATAATTCAACTCAACCCAGCATGGATTTTCGGGCACGTGCAATGAACACAATTCTCTCACAAACATCAACGACCTACCCAACTACTGCTTTCTCTCACAAACATCAACGGCCTACCCAACTACTGCTTTACCAAATCTATTTGTCAGTCAGGCAACTTTACGATTGTCCGCTCATAGTTTTTGTGAATGATGAACTCAAGCTCGAAATCAACACAAATCGAAATGTTTCGACAACTAACAGTGGTACTGTTATTGACGCTGTTTTTCAACAGTTATTAAATACTTTGAAATCACAAAAGTTTGTGTCATATTTTAGTTATCATAATTCTGTTGTGTGCGTGTGTTTCCGCTTTTCCCCAAATTGAACAAGACTAATTATTTTTGATAAAAAATTTTGCATTACTCCTTGGGTTAAATAAAATTTTTATAAAGATATAATTATTTGATAGAAAATTATTTCCAATCATACCCGATTCATTTTTTTTCAGGATTTAAGTTACTATTCCGTATTTACCACGATAACATGTCAAATGTTACACATCATATGCGACTACTGTAAGAATCGTTCCTTTTCTCAAAATTTCTAATTAACAGGCGCGTAATCATTCACTAACAGTATTTTTAGCTTTTGAATTAAAAGTATAAAACTTCCAACTACTGATATTTTTTTTTTGTGTGTGTCTCTAAATCTTGTTTGAAAAGATTTAAGATTCTTAAGATTCATCCATTGCTATCAGGTGACTAAACCACTCGCCTTTGTCTTGCTTGAAAACATCCATTATCCCTTGACAAGTCTCACTGTGTTTATTTCTGAAAAACAGTCAAATAATGGTAATATCTAGCATGCAAACACCTATCGTGTGTAGTTTTTTGTAACAAAGAAAACTTCCTTATTACGTCTATCTTTTTCATAAGGATTTAGCTATTTTTTTCCATTTAATGTAATAAATTCCTCAATTTCTATCAATGAGGCAGTTTCATCTGTCCATATCTTAGATTGAAAGTATAGAAAATGTGGTTTGTTTGAAAATTGCTTTTCCTATGTACAGCATGGTCACACAACGGGCTTGTTGCAACGCCATTTATTTATCCTTGAAGTTTCCCTGATCACGCACGTGACCTCAAACTAAGACGTAAGGATTAAAGTGATGCCCTGTGCGCCCGTCGCGGATTCGTTCCTGATTACATCACAAAATGATGCCATATGTAGAATTAGAGTGTATATGTATATCTCTCTTTAAAACTGTTCGGGTCTTTTTGTGTGTGTCTCTGTTCTGGTGCTGTTAATAAAGATTTTTGTTCCAATAACTGTCGTAAATGTTTCTTTGCAGAACCTGAGTTTGTAAAAGGGCTTTCATTTATTCAAATATTCATCATTTTATAAATGTTTTGCAGTGTCATTTCATGTTTCAAATGAAAGAATTCAATCAAGTGATATGTCTCTTTTTTTTCGAAATATGAATTGCATCTATGGTTTTCTAGAACTAAAAAAATCAACGTTAGTGTCTTTAATTTACAATATTATTTAAACAAAATCAGTTAATGTGCGTAGTAAATTTTATAAAGATACTTTAGTTATTTGTTAAATATAATTGAAATTTTAATATGCATCTACTCATATGTACTTTTAAGTTAGATAATAATAGGAAAAACTAGAAACATTCAATAAGCAAAACGTAAAGTTGTAGTTAAGAATCAGATGCAATACATCTATTTTGGCGGAGTATCCTCTTTCAGTTGTTGATTGCAAGTTCAAAAATAATTATTGGGTAAATAATTATTTAATAATTTCTAATTGGAGGTTTTTAATTGTATTTTTATGCACATGCGTATATTCAGTATACATCTATTGTAAAAATATTAGAATTCTATGCACGCCTCGCATGTACTTAAGAAAAAATATTCTACTTAACTCACTGCTTCTCAAACTTTCAGTATATGCCGCGAGATACTTAATCATAGCAATTTATTGAATTCAATAATACTATACTTTGACGCTAAAGCTACAATACGACTTTAACCTCTTAAGTGTCATCGGTGTTATAAATGTCTCGTTCAGCCAAAGCGTTAATTGTCCCAGACGTGTATATGCGTCTTTCCAAAGTACAATCTGTTCTGCGCACAGCTATCCATAAAATTTTTCTGATGGCTTTGGAATACTCTAAAAGGACCTTGACAGTGTTAGTGAAAAATTTACTAACTTCAAAGGATTCCCTTACTTATTCATCCCCCCTTCCAATACATCACATAGGTGCAAATACATCACATGCACCCACGTATGCTCCCTTAGGGATAACGATGTCATTGGGGAGAGAATCACGTAACTTTTATCTGGAACTGTTAAGGGATTAATTATAAACCGTACATATTATCAAGATAAGAGTTAAACTTTTGTATAGAATTATATATATGACAAGCCCATGTGGTCACTGATAATTATTAAACTTGCTCATATATACCAGTTAAATTAATTATCAAATACATTGTGCAGTACTGGTATATTTATAAGAATATAATATCTATGGAAATGTTAATTTTATTTTTAATTATATCAGAAAGTATTTTGTTTATTTATTTCATTAAATAAATAGTTTTTTTAAAAAAAATAATATTTTGTTTTCGAATTTTAATATGCTTGCGTCTTCCTCGTACCGTTATCACGCACCCTTGGGGGCGCCTCCCACAGTTTGAGAAATGCTGACTAAACTATTTTAAGAAAAGTCACAATGGCTATAAAAATGATACTGTAAAAAAAAAAAAATCATACAGTGTTTTTTACTTCTTTTACAAGCATTTTTTTTTCAAGAAACTATTTGTTTTTCAGAAAATGTGTTTTAAGATGGTTATATTTGATTTCGAAATTAAGTTATACAGTCACTTAATACAATTTAAATGGTTATAAAATTACATACCTCTTGTGCATTAACAGAAAATAGTGATAAAAAGATTATTGAGTATTTTTAGAAGCAAAAAAATAAACAATTTGAGGAAATCAACAATATAAAAATATTTCTAATCTGACTTGGAGTTGTGTAGTTAAGATTTTTAACGTTAGCATGTGTCGAAAAACTTTTAAAATTTATGTCGGCTTTAGAGAAATATACTTCATTTACATGAAACAGGGAAATATTAAGAGTATGTAAATGTGAAGTTCTTCACATTACTTCCAATTACAAGAAGTCAAATTTTGT
Organism: Trichonephila clavata; assembly: GCA_019973975.1. Lineage (NCBI taxonomy): Eukaryota > Metazoa > Arthropoda > Arachnida > Araneae > Nephilidae > Trichonephila > Trichonephila clavata. The sequence continues at coordinate 146,562 of BMAO01027603.1, read as the reverse complement.
AGAAAGAAAGCCACTTGCCGGAAGTTCAAGACATTTCACTAAATGTGAGAAATGATTGATCGTTAGGAATATTACTTGAAATTCTAAAACTTTTTTTTAGTAAAAAGAGATAAAGTAATATATTTTGAAATGATAGAAAGTAAAGGATATGGTAGAAACCTAACACTAAACCTAAAATGAAAAATCTTACTCCTATGAAACATATTGAATATCACCAGCTAATTAGGAGCTATTTAAAAATGGCCGATGTAGAAAAAAATATTCGATTGATGGAAATGAACATATTTTATTGAAGTATTTGAAATTATCTCTCCAAAATAGAAATTATGAAATTTCAAATTTTGTCAAAACAAATTGTTTATTTTTATAGAGTTTGGATATTGCATAACTGTCCACATGCCATCAAAATACATGCCTCGTGTCCAAATCTCAATCTTGTCTCTCACATTTACGTTTAGCTGGGAAAAATTTCCTAAATTAAAATTTTTCTATAAAAGGAAGCTTAGAAAATATATATTAGAATAAGAAAAAGAAAATATTTTTAAGAACATCTGATGGAATATATGCCTATAAAGTTAAAGACATAAGACATTAAAGAGGACCAACACATTATTTAAAAATATTAATAGATTTATTTATAAACATTATGATTGTGGGACCCAGACATTTTTTGAGAACTAGTTCAGTACATGGAGTTCTTTAACGCCCTTAGCTGATGATTAAAAGTTACGCTATTCGCTCCCTGGTGTCACGGTTTTTCAAGTAGGAGGGTACTTGCGGTGTAATGGGGGAGGGGAGAACAGAAAAGGCACAAATAAGCAAATGTTTCTCTGAAATAAGTAACTCCTTTACAAACACACTGTTAAGGCAACATTTTTACGTTCCTAAGCCTTTAGAATAGTTTTACTGATAGCCGCACGAGTAGAAGAATCGTATTTCGTAAGGATGGATATACAAGTCCAAGGTACATAACGCACCGGTTGAACGATATATATACACCGGCGGTACTTAAGGGGTTAATTTTTTAACTACATTTCTATTTTTTACATTATTTATGATCGTTTTATAATTACAATTTTTATTATTTAAATATAAGAAAAACATTTTTGTTAAAATGTAAACAATTGATCTTTTTCTTTCTAAAAAATTAAATATTTTTTGTTCAACCATTTTTCAAATTTCATACCACAAAATCAAGGGTATAGATGTGACTTTCAATTAGTGACGATTTTGAGCATTCAGTTGTTAAACAATTTTTTGCAGACTCGATATAAGGAAAGATTTTTTTTACTTAGATATGAAGAACCAAAGCGTAAATCAGAGTACAGGCAATTTTCCCTCTTCAAACAATTAAATCTATCCATTAATAACATTGAATAATTTACAAAATAGCTATAAATAATTCTGAAGATGTTTGTCATATAAGGTCCATTACAAATTTGTATATCGCAGAGGGGCAATGAGAATTGTACCATGTACCCCATGTGTGCCATAAATGGCTGACCCCTGGGATAACCACTCAGCAAATAGGCTTCAAAATATAACATTTCTATAATTTTGCAGTATTTTTATTGTTTGTAATACTTGTTTCGAATTTTTATATGTTGTGGTTTTCTCATTCAAAATTTATATTCCCATTTAAGAACATGTTTTAGACAGAAATATTCCTCTTTCTATAAAAATAGTAATAAAAATTAAAGACATTCATTCTATTAAGCTAATTTATATTCATAGTATTTGAACATCTCATTCAGAAGTTAAAGAAAATCTATTGGCAATATATATCGTAATTTAAACTTATATTGATATATGTCTCTTGTATAAGCTAACTCTCAAATTGTACTCTGTACAAAGTGTAATTTTTTAAGATACGTTAAACACACACACAGTCACAGAAATAAAATGTCAAAAGAAAATAAACTCGAAAAAAATAAAACTCAAAAATTACAAAATTTATAAACTCCTTAAATTATTTTTAAAAAAAATCTGTATGAAACTGAAGAACTTAAAAAAGTGAAATAATTATTGACGCATCTTCGTATTTTCATGACAATTTTCAATATTGTAATGAATAAGCAGTTGTTATCTGTAAAACTCCTTTATGGTGTTAATTTATGACAGCAGTAGACGAGTAGTATTAGATTTGAACTCACAGAGGGCAACACGTAAATCGATCTGTCTATTCGTTCCATGTTTTCAATGAAAGCCCCGCCATGCAGAGGACTTGATGCACTTTATTATTAGGTTTAAAGTTATCATTCTTGGTTTAAGGTGGACGTGTGGAGTTTTTCTATAATCACATACCAGAAAATGCAAATTCAGTCTCAAATATTGAATTTATAAAATCATCGGGAAATCTAGCTTTTTTTCTCACGCTAGTCTTGATCCTGTTTGGTTTTAATGGTAGTTTACCTTGATGATAATCTATTTATGTTAATTATGGACTTTCCTTCATTATTAACAATAATTAGTGAATCTTGATGAAATAGACAATTGCTAAAGATTCAATAAATACCATTAGTTTTCGCTTAAAGAGAAAAAATTAGAAAATAGGATAAGTTGCCATGAATATATATTCAATATCATTTGAAATTTGTTTTTACTAAGACAAATAATATCGTAATTAGAAATAATTAAGGAAACTTTTTTATTGCATGATCTTTTCTTATTTTCACATCTAAAATAAATGTTGAAGGATTTTTTATTAAATTAATAGTAAAATGTTAAAAATATTTTAGCAATTGTTCATTAAAATTATGCACTTAATTCGACTACGTCGTGTAAACGTAAAGAATAATACTAAAGCAATTCAATTGTACTAAATAAAAAGAAATTACTACAGTGCGAAACTTTTAACAAGTTAAAAAACTAGAAAATGCATCATTTTCATTCAAAATGTCTAGAAAATTGTAATGTTCAACTAATAGTAACAATTTATAATTATTCAGTTTTAGCATTAGAAAATATAACTAAAATGCAAATGTAGCATTGCATGGAATAATTACGATCGTGCTTAGTATACGTCAACGTCATAGATGCTATTAGAAAGAACAGTCCTTATACATAGATATTTCCATTTCAAAAACAGTTCCTTTCTTTAATTAAGTAATGAGAAAAGATATTAAATTAAGAGAAAAGTGCACTCTTGGACATGCGATTCGGTCTTTTCCCGTCACTATAAGTCAAAAAGTTTATACTTCAAATTAATTTTCAAACAGGAAATTAATTAAAATAAGAATTGCCAAGTACGTTTAAGAAATACAATAATTTTTATAGTGATGTTTTTTGATTGACGAAAAAAATTGTGTAGAAAGCAACACACAAAAAAAAACCGAAAGTAAATATACATTTAGAAGAAAATTTATTGAAACAGATAAATCTAATATATATATTTTAATAGGAAATATAAATTATATGTAAGCTCTTTTTTTGCAAATACCTTAGAAAGAGAGTTTTTTCAAATTTTTCATCAAGTGATATGTAATGTAGAAGACCGATAGTACTGTGATATATAGTACCAAGTATATGAAAATAACATAACCCCAATAAGAAAATGTTTTTTCTATACGTTGTAAATGTGAATATAAATGATATAGAGAGGTAGTGGTTGAAATTTGTGCCAACAAAACATGCGTGTTAGTGTTTAAAAATCCCCCTTATTATGGAAGTACCTGTCTTAACCACCCATTCACGATCACAAATAAGTTACTAAAGTTTTCTCTCTGTAGAGCCATGTTTAATTTCATTTTTCCACTTCTGAGGTCCATGCTCACACTGATGTGATCTGAATTAAAATCTTATGAAATATGAAATTATTATAAATTATAAAATTTGGCATATTTTATTACAGTAATAATTTCATATGAATTTTTAAATGAAGTTAGGCTTAACAGGAAGAAATTGACTGGTCCTGAGCGTGTTAAAGTACTACTTCATGTATTTACACATAGCTAAAAAAATCTATAGATATCTACTTATAATGTTTATGACAAATAAGAAATACAGTCCTTTTTAAGTGATATTTTTTATTTTTTAATAAAGTAACTATTTCTCTCTAAAAAATACATTTATTCGCCAAACTTGTATGCAGAGATGCATTATCCAACTATAAATATAGAACTAAATAACTCATATAATGTTCTTATAAGCGAATTAAAATATTAAGACATGTAATGTACAGGCACATACACATGCAGCTTAAATATTTCAATTGAAATATTTGTCTCCAATATAGATTTAAGTGCGGCATTCTTGTGACTATTTGAAAGTATATCTTACTCAAATTGAATCACCGGAAACTACGATAAAAATGTAAATATTAAAGCCTTCAATTAGCTGTACTTTTAGCGTTTTCCCTAAAAACGAGATGCTTATCTCTCAAGGGTTATCTTAAATATCTCTACAGGAAAAAAATCAACTATCTTCATTTTCTCTTTGATTACTAGCTGTACGATTTAGACATTACGTGACAAAAAAATATCGATTAATCGATATGGCACCGATACGTTATTTATCGGAAGAACCGATTTTTGTTCATTAAGGTGATATCGATCGACATCGACGAAGATTTCAAAAAGAACGTTCTTCTTAATTTTCTCTTAAAATCTTTCCTCTTTCTCTCCGAAGAGCCTTCTTCAGTGTCATATTTCCATCGTCATTTTCCGGAGACAATTCTTCGTCAATCGATTTTAACTCTTACAGAGGGAGAAAGTTCAGTTTGCCCATTAATTCGGCAGAACGATATGCCGTCATGCGTTTCACTTTCAGCTCCCCCACCCCTTTTCACGAGTTTTAATCCCTCCCTCTCTGTCCCATTTTGCTACCCCTTCCTGTTCTCGAAGTATGTTCTTTAAGTATTACTTGAGACAGAGCAGTGACTGGAGTATAGGAAGTTGAATTTTAAAGAGGATTTTTGGGAAAAAGTGAAGGCATTAAAATGCATAATATTTAAGCGTATAAATTTTTCTTATTCTTTGCAGAGAGCTATATTCGTTTATGGCAGATTTGAGTTCCTTTTGGGGCATATTTTGGGTATATGGGTTTGAAATCTTGCAGTGAAATATGAATAAAAGACATAAGAGATACATAATATATTTCTTTTTTGAACAGAAAAACCAAGTTTTTCAGCATGTAAGATTACAAATATAATAGCACCAGAACTATTCACGGTAAGATAATTGAAACGTATAAAGTGCAAAAATAACTGTAAGAAAATAGTAAAAAATATGTCTTATACGTTTTTGCCTTTTTTTCAACGTGAAAAGTTTTTTAAGACATATCAAACATTTTCCAGTTTCGAAATACTTTCAGGAGGCGATTTAAGTATCACTGCAATGAAATTTATAATTACAACTTTTAACACATACCCTTTATCTGATTAATTTGAATATTAAGAAAATATTATTTTAAATTCGGGTTGATTAAATTTTTTAAAAGAAATACACATCTATATATAAAAAGGACAAACGCGACTCACTCACTCACTGACTAATCGCAAAATCTTCAGAACTATTCAACCTACAGACTTGAAATTTGGTAGTCATGTTCCTTTCATTGTGTAGAGATCATCTAAGAACATATTTTGCTAAACTTAAACCGCAAGGGGCGTTACGGGGGGTTTAAAGGGCGTTATACGTACAAGTTATAAGTAATTGGATAAGCATATTCCTCTCATAGGGTAGAGATACGCCACAAAATGGGTTTCGTGAAAATAGACCCCTAGTGGCGTGGCGAGGCTTAAGTGGCGTTATAGGTAATTATTTCCATTTTTAAACTACTGGATGTACAGTCTTCAAATATAGTAGTCAGAATCCTTTCATAGATTAAAGATTCCCCTATATTATGTGTTTTGTAAAATTCGTCCCCAAGGTGGCATTTCGAGAGCTCAAGGGGCGTTACAGATATTTTTTTTCATTTTTGCTTTATTAGACACACAGTCTTCAAATTTAGTATAAGCAGATTCTTTTCATAGAGTACAGTTCATAAAATGAATTTTGTGAAAATAGACCCCCAAGTAGAGTTGAAAGGCTCAATGGGCGTTGTAGATAATTATTTTCCATTTTTAATTTAATAGACTCACAGTCTTCAAATTTGGTAAGTAGATTCCTTTCATAGAGTACAGTTCCCCAAAGGGGTTTTTTGAAAAAAGACCTTCAAGTAGCGTTGCGGGGCTCAAGGGACGTTATAGATAATTATTCCCTAGCAGCTAGTATATATATATAAAAATCAATAAACCAACATTTGTAAAATATTTGGTATTGATTGTTTTGCGATAAATATTAATCTGTCCATCGCAGTTAGTAAAATTAGTAGTTTCCCCGTCAAAAATCGCTAAAAGAATCACATATTTTATTACTTTTAAGAAATTTCAAGCTATTTTATTGTTATTATCTTTGTAATATACTCATAGATAAATAATATTATTCAGTGATTTAAGGTTTAAAAATTTTTCGCAGAATACCTATACGAAATATGGCGTATTATGGAAAAGAACGGTTTAGTTCTGATAAAAGAAACTGTAAATTAAACTACACCACACACTCTCTCTCTCACACACACACACACACACACACACACACACATATATATATATATATATATATATATATACGATAGTTTTAAATTAATAGGTTGTGTTTTTATTTTTAATAGTTATATTTCACTTGATATTCCTTAGTTTTCCTACGTCCCAGTGTATAGACAAATACAGGTGAAGGTTGGCTGATCGCAAAACTTGGTTTAAACCTGCAATTTTGGTTCCTAAGGCCAGGAGTTTACTATAGTACTACAGTGGATAATACTTTTTACTATCTTGACTATTTATCTTAGGTTTATAACTATTCTGTGCATATATATGAATTATATGTATAATACAATACTGGAGTTAAAATTTATTTATTAAAAAAAATATATATAGCGATCCTCTGTATTTAGATCTTATTCTACATTCACTTCCAAAAGTTAAGCACGAAGATGTAAAATGCAAAAAAATCAACAAATACGGTCTTGATTCACACAAAGTTTGGTAGTAAAGTAGCATATATATTTATACATGAAACAAAATCAATAATTATATACAGGAATGAAAACAATATTAAACTTTTGTAAGTTATCAAATAATGTCATACTGGAGACTTAAGTAGAATTATGTATAAAGTGAAAATAAACAGCTTAAAATGAAAAAAGGACATTAATAGGGTATGTGATTCCCCCTCATCTGTATGCAAAGCTTACACCATCTGACCATGCTTTTAATTAGGTGGTCAACCACCACAGAATTAAACAATTGCCATTCTTCTTGTAGAGCAGTTTCCAGCTCAATAAGAGTGCCTGGGGCTGGGAAACGTGAAGATACAGCACGGCCGAGAGCATCCCAAAGATTTTCAATGGGATTAAGGTCGGGCGAATATGCTGGCTACGCCATATGCACAATCCCTTCACTCTCCAAGTAATCATCAAAGATGTCAGTTCTATGGGGACGTGCGTTATCGTCCGTTAAAACAAAAGTAGGACCAATTGCTGCAGTGTACAATCTCACAATGGGTTATATGACTACATCTCGATACAGGACAGCCGTCACAAAACACCATTTAAAGATGTGCAGGTCGGTGTGGTATCCTAATGAAATCCATGCCCACACCATAATGCTTCCGCCTCGGAATACGTGATGTTTGGTAATGTTTTGGGGCTGATTGAGTGTTTCTTGTTTACGCTATATCCTTATACGCTTGCCATCTGGCTCCAGAGCAAATCTTGACTCTTCAGTAAACATGACATTTCCCCAATCAGACACACTCCAATTGCTATATTACCGGCACCACTTTAATTGTGTCCCTCTTGATTGAACGGATAGAGGAACACAAGCTCAAGGTACCCGGGCATACAGTTAATTCATATGTAATCTTCGGCGTAGAGTAACTGTAGATATATCTTTACCAATGGAAGCTGGAACCATACATGTTACACGTATGGAGGTTGCTCTGCAATTCAGCTTGGCTACAATATCAATATATCGATCTTTCGCTGGGGTTGTAACCCTTGGGCGACCGCCTATGGACAACTGTCTGTGTGGTTTGGAATTGTTTCCATAAACGTGAAATTACAGAATGATGGACGCCGAAGAAAAAAATTACATATGTGATCGGCTTCCCTGCTCCAATGCGTGCCACAGCACGCCAGCGCTTAGAATCTTCCATTCGTTTCCTGGAAGTCATAGAAACACGTATATCTTGAAAACAAATTGAACGAAAGTTTTAAACACCTTCTATCAACCCTTATAATCAACTTCTGTAACCCTTCATAAAGCTGGTTTTTTATAAAACTGCCCATTTTGTATATTTCTTGCCATGAAAACACGATTGGCTGTTACCTAACATACACTCATGTCCATAAATTAAGGATAATTCCGAATCACACAGAAATTGAACACTAAATTAAAAATTTCACCTGTAGAATTATCACACACATCTTGAAGAAGAATATGCAAACTACAAGAAATCACCAGATGGCGCGGATAGTACGTCACAATGACCAGAGTGTAAAAGAGGGGTATATAAAAAATGATAACAGAGAAGTAAAATTGTTCACAAGCGCTTTAAAAGCCTTTCAGTGCAATAACCGCATAGTTATGGCACAAAGGAAGCATTTGGATGATTTTTACATGGTAGAATTATCGGAAGACTGGAATGTGCACGTACCCGGATGGAAGTATCCGAGGAACTTGGAATCGCCTATAGTGTCATATCCAGGATTTGACAACGATTCCAAGATGATGGTAATGTGTGTAGATGTTACAGCATAGGTCGCCCCCCGAGTTAAGACGCTGAATGAGGACCGGTATTTGGCAGGTACTGCCAAAAGAAACATACGGAGCACAGCATCAGAACTATCTCCCCAGCTCCCTGCAGCTACGGGTACGACAGTTTCAAGGCAGACCGTGTACAGATGCGTACGGCACATTGGTCTATATGCTCGTAGGCCTGTCAGATGTGTTCCCCTTACCGCAACTCACTGTAGCCTGCGATTAACCTGGAGTAGAGAGCATGCGTTGTGGACACCGCAACAGTGGTCTTGTGTGATGTTTTCCGACGAGTTCAGGTTTTGTTTGCAGTCTGATTCTCGCCGGACTTTAATATGGAGAGCACCAGATACCTGGTACCACCAAGAGAACACCATTAAACGACACTGTTACGGTGGTGCAGGATGGCTCGTTTGGGGAGGAATTATTCTTGGTTCCAGAACTCACCTGCATGTTTAGAGTGTAACGATGACAGGCCACATCTATCGGGATGTCTTTCTGGAAGAACATCTACGTTTGCTTCGGGGCGCCATGGGTGTTGAATTTCTGTTTATGGATGACAACGCCCGTCCTCACCGTGCAAACATTATAGACGAATGCCTTCAATCGGAGGATATCACCCGTATGGATTGGCCAGCATATTCACCGGACTTGAATCCAATAGCGCATGTGTGTGATATGCTTGGCCGACGAATTGCAGTCCAACAACCCCCTTACACCTGTCTACCGGAACTTCGGAGGGCATTGCTTGATGAGTGGTGTAATATTCCCCAAGATCAGATTGATAATTTAATACTCAGCTTGCGTTTAGCATTGTAAGGCCTGTATTGCATCGTCGTGGAGACATACTCCGTATAAATCATCATACTATCCATGTTATACTGTTTTTTGTAAATAGGTTCTTTTTTGAAATTTGCTCCAGGGAGTAAAAATCGCAATTTTTATTAATTATGTCAAACATATAGCATCTTTTTTGCTATTTACCTTTTGTTTAATAAATAGACTTTACAAATAAGTAAAATTTGTCTGGCTTCTGTCTCTTTCTTTCCCTGAACTTCATTATCCTTAATTTTTGGACATGAGTGTATTGGCATACTTCCATCTACCTCTGCAGCGAATTGCATGCTCTTCAATTCTGATTGGCTTCCGGAAATTAGCACTTTCCTCTCCGTGCTTAACTTTTGGAAGTGAGTGTAATATTATCTCATTGAAATAGCAGAAGTTTTCCACAAATATATTAAAACTTGTTAGGTTCAAATTATTCAAAATAGAGATAACTTATATACTAATTAAAGTGTAGGAAGTATTGTTTATCTATTTGTTTCAATTGAATTTTTCTGGGGAAAATTTTTAGAGAAATGTAAATTAACTTTTATCAATTAAAATAAATTTAAAAATTATTATTTATCCTTTACTGCAGTGAATATGAAGCATTTTGTTTGATTTTAGCGAATTTTTTTCTGATTGCAAAAAGTCATGTATTGGTATTCTCTGATGTATTTTTTATGTACGATAGATTTACTTTTAATCAAGGCATTTAGTTTTCTATTTATACATTGCTGATAGTAAATTTCTTAAATTTAAGTAATAAGAAAAACACACCAATTTCTCAAACTAAACTAAAAATACTTTATCTTTAGATAGAAATAACAGTAATAACTATTTTCCTTATATTTCCTTTCATCGCCTCATTCATTGACACTAGAATAAAAACTACAACAGCCGTAACAGCTTAAATTAAACGTTTCTTAAGTAGTTACATTACAATCAATGTTTATATGTATTATAAATACAAACGGATAGAAGGGGAGAGAATTCTTATTTTTTAATATTTTCATATTTGAGGATATCTTTCACTCTCAAACTTTTCCTCTCAAGTATTTTAATACCGACCCTAGTTCTCTTCTTTTCTTGTTATATACCTCCATCCCATTTTCTTAAAAGTGTACATATTTTAAGCACACTTTCGAAGAGAATTCATAGAAAGGGTTGACTTCTTTATTGTAACTTAGAAAAAGTTCAAGTTGCTGAAACGTGAATTATTAAAACTTAGACTTTTCTTTAAATCTTTGTTATACCCAGATCAAAAATGTAGCCCAGCGCAGTATTTCAAAATATATTATCTATCTTATTATTACAATTAAATCATTTGAAATATTTATGCACAATATTGTGGCGAGGTAATGTAAATCTCAAATAATTAAATTAATAATAATAATAAATCATGTTTTTTTAAATGGAAAAACAAAAATATTTGCTTAAATTGACTTCATTTCAGATCTACATGCTCTCTGTTATTGTCGGAACTCATTTAAGAAAGATCAAGCTAATGGATTGCAATGGATAAAAATGTACTCTCTTAATGCTCGCATCCCACCAGGAAAAAAAAATAAATGTCGAATTGAATTCAATAACTCAAACTTCCCAAATTATAATCGCATGAAATATGAAGAATGAGAAGAGAATGTGAAGACACTGCTAATTTGTACATCGTTGGGCTTAGAATTCAGTAATTTTAACGTTAAATTACATTTTTCATAGAAAAGTAACGTAAAATTAAAAGAAAATAATAGTATCTTTAGTACATGTAATTAATTTTATTTTTTAATAGTTTAGTAATTTATTATTGTATAAATCAATCAAATTCATAAATAACTTCAAGTAAAAAATAAGGAAATGACTTAAAAAGTAGGTCAAGGTAGCAGACTCTTGGCTGGCTTGTCATGAGCTCGATCCCAGCACCACTGAAGACCCTCCATGGAGGGGAGCGATGCACGTTAAATCTACCGACAGTTCCCATGTCCTCCCGTTGGTGTCTTAAAATTGTTCATTAGTTGCATTCACAAAAATATTTTCCAAGATATCAGCTTAATACTCATAATGCGCATTTCTTTTCTCAAATTTCCCTAGTTTCCCGTTTTTTGTCACCTTAGGCAAAACTGAAAATGAAATGAATTCCGTAAGAATGAATTATTCAAATGAGTTTATGTTTTTTCAATATTCAGTGAAAATCAAATTTCGAAGAACCGGACAACTCCCTATAGTTTCATGAAAAAACGCAATACAATTTAGAACAATTTTATAAAAAAATAAATATGTTTAATACGTACATAAATGATACATAAATGAAATGCGGAATACGTATTTTTATTGTTTTAAATAAAATATTTTTTAGCTTTAGTTCTTCCTCATCCTCAAATATAAAACATATTAATAGTGATTTAATGATTAAGTAGTCAATCGGCGAACATTTAAAATAGAGATTTTTAATTATATAAATTTCGTAACTATAAATATTATTATTAGTAGGTTATAGTACAGTTTTATTCTGTGTTATATTCAGTAAGTATTTAATGCTTTCATTTTTAGAAAATAAAGTTTACTTAATAATTTTAAAAAATATAATTCCTATTTGAATTTTAATATCGATGCATAAAGATCACTTGTTAGTTAAATATCGTTTTAGTAGCACCAGACTGCATTTGGAAAGCCTTTTTTTTTAGTTTTCTAAAAATCCTTATTACTTTTGCATTTTTAATTTCGCTTTTATACACAATAAAAAATATTTAGAAACATATATGCGCTTAACAATCTACAGAAATTTGAATTTTTAAAGAAACTTTAATAAAATTTTGAAATATTTTTATACGCTCCATTTTTTAAAAAAAAAAACATTTTATATTTTCCAAAAAAATAAAGAAAAAATAAATTTGGTTCTGCACTTTTCTAAAAGATATTTTTAGGGAATGCATTACAAGTTCATATTATATATATATATATATATATATATATATATATATACATCTTTTGAATAAAATGCTATAGCCAGTCGAATCTGCAAAGCAGGAATATCAATCACGTTTTCGATATTTTTAGAAGGAAATCCAAAAATAAAATAATATAGTTTCAATTTCTTAGCTTGTAGTCTACACTTTATTTTTTTAAAATTATGTGTAAAATGTCATACAAGTATTTTTATTGTTCTTTATATATCATGTTCGAAATACCATGACATTTTCAAAAAAATGATCTTGCGAAAAATGCATTTAAATTTACAAATGCTCTTTTAAAACACATGACCAGTATAGTATAAAAACACTCCTGATTTGTATTTAACACTTTCATTCTTTGGTATTTTTTTAAAATTGTTTTCTTTCTTTGGTCCCTATTATTCTTCTGGCGTTTCCTTGAAGGAGGTAAAGAATGTAATTTCGAGTGACTGACTTAAATGATGTCAACAAATTTGTAGCCACGCAGTGTATTATAACTTGCATTTATTCCAAGTCCTTTCAAAATACTAAAGAAACCATCAACATATTCGTTAGAAATAATGAATCCAATATGGGGACATAAATAAAATGTTTTTATCTCGATTAAAGTTTTTAGGGAACAATTTGCCACAAGCAGCCGTTAAATGATTCATTTGCATTTGTGTCTTTCCATGGAGGCACTTTTACCACAACTGCTTATTACACAACCTAACGTACACAGGTCATTATTTAAAAGTTTCACGGGAAAACCTGCACTTGTATCTGTATATTGTTACCCACCCTACTGCTACGCACCCCAACCATATACTCCAGTTGTGCTCTGTCCATGCGTGGTTTTCTCACGGATGGACCAACATTGAAAAGATGCCGCTATTGTATCATTGCTTTTACGCCATGCGTGTTACTTCAAATAGCAATGCCATAATAGATTTTCATATTTTATTAATCACAGCATCGGTAAAATTTCTTTTCCCACCGATTTTTTGCAAGTTTTCTTAGGTTTAACCAAGATTGTATTTTTTAAAGCATGAACTGTTGATATTTGTTTATAAATTATATTTTAAGATATTCATTACTGTCTTATCCAATCAGTTACTCTTGTCATATTTTTTTTTTGTTGAGACCATTTATAAACCCCGTGCACAATGTATCCACACGGGACATGCAACACAGGCAGAAGAAAGGATTACAAAACAAACATCCATATCTTTTCCGGGAATCGAACCCAGACCCTACGGCACCGCATACAGCTACCTTAACCATTATACCAGATGGGCTGCACTTCTGTCATATGTCATTTGTTTTTTAGTATTACCATATGGATTGATTACCCACTGCAGTATTACCAGAATCAACAAATTCTCAAACTTAGTTTCAAAATCTGAATGGAGGCATTTAAATGTTGAATGTAGGATGGAATATGGTCCTCCTGTTAGTGTGTTTATGACAGATTGAGATACTGGGAAAATGCACAATAAATTAATTCTTTAAAATTTACATACATTCCAGAAAATTATGAACAAAATATTGTTTTTAAGTTATTAAGCAATATTATTTCGCTATTATGTGGTCCTGTGTGTTTTGAAAAAATGTTGAAGTTGTGCAAGACTCTATGTTTGGGTTAGCCCTGAATATGACTTAAAAAAATTATGAGACTTCAGAGATTCTGAGATATATTGAAATATTTCCGAGTGGACTACTGGCGTACACATTGAAAGGCTTTGCAGAACAGAGAATGTTGCAGAATGTTGTTTAAACAGAGCTTAAGCAACATTCTCTGTCAGTTTCAATAGTTTCCAAAAAAATAGATTAGCTAAACAGTAAAAAATGAGCAAAGAGAAGATATAAGCAATACAACTGGTGAATTTTAAGTAAGTAATTGTGAAAGTTTTAAAAAAAATATGTGCTAATAGTACTTACTAAAAATGCATCTTTCTCAATGTCAATTTTTTTTTCTTATATTTTAAAAATTTCAAAAATGATAACTCAAAATATTACCGATAAATATATTTAAAACTTGGTACCATTTTTTTAATATTATTTTTTAGGGTGGGTTGTAAAATGATCATTAAAACAAAAATAGTTTTTAAATTATTGTCTTGTATTTGTGTAGCGGTGTTGAAAACTATGGCAAATTTCTTCTATTGACTGTTCAACTAGCTCTGGAATTTTTATTTGCATTTGAAAACAAAATAATTCACTGCAGGCTCTAGATACATTTATAATAATTGTTTCGATATTAAATTTTTGCAAATTAGATCCATGGATTTTCATGTACAATTGTTTTGAAAATTCTTAAAATTTCTTCAAAATTGATTTAAAAATTTACCAATTTTCAGAAGTTTAAATAATTTGTTGCAAATATTACAGAAACATAGCTTCTTTACATACAAACTGAAGTAAAAAATGGTGTAAGTGTTTTAATTGATGTTTTTTTAAAAGAAGAGCTCCAAACGCATTCAATTACCTTAAGGTACGTAAATTCCTTACAAATTTTTTATGTGATGTTTTATTTTCTTTATTTAAATATTACTGTCATACTGCCTACTTCCACACAACTATAGCAAGTGAACGATAGAAGAAGAGCTCAATCTAAAATAATTGAAAATGGAAAGTTTATTCTTACGAAGGATATTGAAAGAGGGACACTGCTAGTTATTATAAGATTATTTCAAAGTTTATTGACAAGCTGTCACTCTCAATCAAGAATCAGAAGCCAAATCTATAATCTACGGAAGGTGAGTTTGATTTTTCTTTTAACAATTATTTATGATCAATAATGTATAAAAACGTTACAAAAGTTGACTTGCTAGCCATATTAGAAGATAAAGGTGAACAGTAAAAGAATTTTTTTAAATCGTTGAACAAAAAGAAATTCTTTAAATCCTCAGAATTTACAAAAATAAGGATATTTATCTTGTATTTTCTCTGTGATCCCAGTTCCGCAACATTAAATTGAGTATGAATTACGTTGGCTATGCTTTCAACAACAAACGGAATGTATAAATTCAACTTATATTGTTGAAAGTATCCATTCATTAGATAAAGCAGTACAGATAATTTTTTTTATTCGCCCATTGTGAAGAAGAAACAAAATTTGGGATATTTTTTTTTATTCATAGGAAGAGTATTTAAACACAAAAATGTGCCAAAAGAATTAAAATCCGAAATGTGGATGAAGTTACTCACCGAGAAAGTTGCCAATATATTTTGGTTTATATTATAAACGATTATAAGCTATTACGGGAAAATAAAAGCATTAATTTTGAAAGAGTATTAATCGTCTTTTTTTTTATCACTTAGATAATTTTAATAAAAGTAAACGGTTCTCTGGCCATAAGTGTTTCTAATATTCCATAGTATACATCGCTATGTAAATTATATAACACATATATGAATTATATAAATGTAATCTACATAAGCAATTTACACATAAATATATTTTTAGATAATTAAACTAGTTGACATTTAAATCGTATATATTCAAATATAAATATATAAGAATTCATAATTATTTGAGCATTGTTTTTTGAAGAAAATGGAGGGAATAAGCAAATCTACCGATGAATGGGCTCGAACTCCGAACACTACTTAACGGCACCATGCAAAAATGTCTTAAAAGAAAACTTAATACATCCGAATAATTAGATTCTCTTGCTCAGGACAAATCAGAAATTTTAGCTTCTATCGTGTGGTCACATTAGCATACGCAAAAATTTTTAATGAAAACAATTATTATACAAACTTAGGGACAATCAGTATTTTTCAGATTTCTTACGTAGAACGGGTATAGATATATTATATAAACTATAAAAATTTTACAGACAATTTACACATAAATTCATTAAATATACTCTCGAAAATTTAGTTACATTAGTATAAATGATTACTAAAGATAAAACCATTAAACTTTTTAAATAACTTTATTTTTAACCACATTTTTGCTTTTTTCGTCAATGAAGTGAAAGTCAAAAGCATCAGAAATTTAATTTGAGAAGCTTAAAACAATGGATTAGTTAGACAATAGCAATTTTATTTTATAATTTTTTAAAGTACATAAATTGATAACTTGGAATAAAAGAAGCATTTATTTATTTATTTTTTATGTTATCTAAAAAAAGACATACAAAGTTAAAAAGGGATCTTATATTTCGAAGTTAAAACCAAAGCCTTTGTACAAAAAATAAATTAAATAAAGTTACAAAATAAGAAGAAAAAAACTACACCTGTAAAAGAAGAGCTCTTACTTCTAATCAGTCATCACTCTGTTGTAGCCCGGGGATCCTTTCCCAAAGTAATCAAATGTTTATTGTTTCATAGGCAGACAGATCGCGTCTGGGGATGTATTATGGTAAAGGAATTTTTCCACAGCTTGATTATATTCATAGAAAAGGTATAGCCTCTGGCTCGACCACAAATTGTCTTTTATAATAAACACGCAACGGTGTAAGCACTTCTTAGACATTTTTTTTTTTTGTAATATGTTTGAGAAATCAATAACAAGTTATTACTTTTGTAAGAATGCATGGAAAAACACAGTTTACTTAAATATTTTTTTTTGTATTTTATGGTTAGTTGTAAAAATTGATATTTTTAATGTCTCTGCTAAGAAAGGAAGGAAGAAAATTATAAGTGTTTCTTAATTAATTACACGGCGCATTTTATGTCTTCAAAGAATATTTTGGACGGAATGTTTTCTGCGTTTTAGGTTTACTAAGTTTTTTTTGCGGGGATGATGTGAAGAAGAAGAAATAGACACATTAAATACCAACTTTAAAAATAAGTAACATTATAAAGTGTATTGCAGAAATATGAAATTTAAAATAAATCCTGGATTATATATTTTGCTTCCATTTTATCTATTCACTTGAAATAGATATTCAAAGTATGATTCAAAAGACAGATATCCATCGCTAATATGTTATCGATTTATCGTTGAATAAGTTAAGCAACAACTTAGCAGAAAAAATCTGTGTACTATGGTAAAACAAAATGGTTGTTAAGGCTAATCTACAGCTATTTTCAAAATAAAACTCTTAGTAAAATTTTTTAATTAATAAATTAAGCTCTATGTTTAATTCCTCGTAATAAATTAACTTTAGCCGACGAATTCACAAGAATAATCTGTACAGAAATAAGCTTAAATAAACCATGAAATTTTCTAATTTATAATTTTATCATCAATTTTTAACTTTAAATTAATACTTGCAATTTTTAAATCATTTCCCACATTCACATTTCATTCACATTTTAATCATATTTTCCTTTTTCCTTAGTACTATACAATTTAAATATTTAAATTGTCAATATTATTTGTTAAAAAAGGGCAATTTAAAAGCGTTTTAATGTCATCTATATTGTTATGAAAGGAAATGAAGGTAGAGAAGAATTATGTGCTTCCAACCCACACACTAAACTACAAACTTCAAATAAGCCATTAATACAAAATTGTTTAATTTTTAATTTGAAAATTTTTATGAAAAAAAAATATTTTTCATAAATAATGAATTTAGATCATTAAATTATTCAGCTGTCTTAAGTTCATTTATGGAGTCTTATTAATATATTTTTTTAAGAAAACCACTTATATATAATAAAACTATTTATAGAATATTAACACTAGAACATCCGTCGGTGTCAATTGGACAACGAAACCTTTTTAATTTGTTCTTTCGCATTTTCGAAGGGCATCTGAAAATTTTCATGAATTTTAATAATTTTTCCTGGTTATAACACAGAAAGAGTTTTGTGATTTTACATTCATTAGGAATAATTTTGCAAACAAATATGCACAGAACGTCCTCTGGTGTCGTTTCGATACCAAGGTAATTAACTCATTAGTACAAATAACAGTCATTCTACAAAATATAGTTCACTAAGTAGATACTATTTTTAAAACAAACTTTTCAAAGTCCTATCGCACATTTATTTGACCTTGAATGAAGTGTTATTGAATTCACAGAGGAAATTAATCAATTATTCTAAAATAGTTTTGTCTAAGTGTATCGTTACAAGGTGTTTTTTTAATATGCTCATAAAAAAAACATTTCATTCGATTTTTAAACTTAGAGCAGAGCAGACACCCTGAAAACTCTGGCTCGTAGAAAAGGTATGAGCCCTGAGGAAACTGCTAACCAATTGCGTGGGTTTTCTGAGAATGATTCGGGAGGGGGGGGGGTAGCTGTCTTGCTCTAATTTAGATTCGAATGAAGACATAAGATCGAGTGAAATGGACTGCGAAGAATCTGAAGAACGTAGAGATGTAATTTTTAATACTCCACTAAATCCTGATATATATGTCGATATGGATGGTACAGAAAAGTATACCGCACGGTAGCAGTTGCGACAAATTTGTACCAATTGCGACAAAGTAGTGGTACAGCTATCTTCGCGAAACATAGTGTCAACGTGAGTTTTTTTATGATATAAAGGATCAAAATATCTGATAATTACATGAAATAATATTAAAATGGCTTAAAACTGAACTCTACTGAACGGTAGTCCTGCATTTTTTTTTAGTTATTTCAATTATTTTATTCATTTTATATCGCGATGTCGAAATGACACCTGTGTATGCGTAAGGCTAATCGAAATCCCTATCGCTCTAGTGTTGATTCCCTCTTCTAAGTAACCTTTAGATAAGGAATTCACTGGTATCCGCTGTAAAAGTAAACTTAGACATATATAGCCTTTATTTGTGTTTTTAATGTATTTTGATTTTGAAAAAAAACATATTTTCATGATTTTTTACTTCAAAGTATGGAGCTCTCAAAATTACCTAAGCTCATTTCTAAGGTGTTTAAAAAATCATATAGTTTTAATTTTTTTTAAAAATAATAATAATTTAAACAATTGATGTTAAAATATCCTAAATAAATCAATATTTATTTCAATCACTATTATACAATTATCAATATCACAGCGTCATTTTGTTCGATTTAAAATAAATGAAAAGAAATATTTGATGCATTTAAAATTACTTACATGTTAAGGGATCATGCATCCTAGACCGTTAAAGCCTTAAAAATGAACAGTCAATTTTGTATTTCTGATAAGCATAATTGTGTCTTTGTAAGATGGTTCATTCATGAAGATTTCAGCTCTCTTTGTCTGAAGTCAATAGAAAAGGTCCCAAAGAAAGCAATGGCATGGGGCCACTTGTCTTCTCTCTTGGTGTTGAAAAACTTCACACTATGAGTGGAACTGGATTTCAAGTATTGTTTTGAAGTACTTCAAACATTTGCTTTGATTAAAGTAATACTTCTTTAAGGAACAATCAAGGATTTTTCAAGTCATTAATACTCAATTTCAATGAATATAAAAATAGTTAAAATAGAAATAGTTCGAAGACCATACTACTGTGTTTGATGTTGGAGCTTGATCGATGGATTCAGATCGAGGCCCACAAAGTTCATCGTAGTAAGGGACCAATTTTACGTCTGTCGTAAGCCGTAGTATTGAGCCCCATGCTGTTAAGATTAAGATTTGGGTCGATTCTATCTCACCTTTGAGGGAGAACAATTTAGTGGAGGGTGAGAGTCCTCTCATGTCTCTTCTGCTACCAACGTCACGAGAGGAATTCCGGCTTCAATAGTTTTTACAGTGCCCCATGTAGCATATGCTGAAACAACTATGCCTTCTCCAAGCATTGAATCCAAACCATTTGGCACAGCAATCAACGTTACTAAACACTGTACCGGATGGGTCTCTATACTTCAATTAAAATTTCCAAGTAAGGGCAGTCTTCGGATAGTAATACGGTAGGGAATCATTGACATAAAATAGTTAGCATACTCTAAAGGAACAATCTTCAAACAAACGTGAGTTACTGAAATTTTAATATTTTCTTTCGACCAAAATTTCATGTGACAGCCTATTATTAAAATGGTGCACTACCAAAAAAAAAATGTAGAGCTGTAATTAAAGTAGATGGCTTGTCTATAACATATTCAAGTTCAAACATGCAATATTCAGAATGCCTGTTAAATCTAACAAATGGGTAATTTGTTACGGTTTGTTACAACGCGTATATTATATTATACTCTATTCAGTTATTTTTTTCACAATATACTTTCTTGTGCTCAGGCAGCTGAACTACAAATGCGCTTGCGAAATTTTTTTTAAAAAAAACAAGTAACAGATAAAAAATCTGCACAAAAGAATCAATAACACCATTTAAACTAGAAAAATAATTTTATAAAGAAAAAATTTAAAAAAAAACGTTTGACAGAAAAAATATGTGTGTTGAGGACTTTTTACTACCAATGTATATCGCCATCGTGTTGGCTGTGCAAGGACCCCATAACCAAGTAGTAAAGGTCACGCACTTATAGGTGGTACGTCATGAATTCGAACCTAGTGCCCCTGAATACCTGCCTTCTAGATTGATTGGGCTTTTGCGCGTTAATTTCGTTGAGGCTCAAATGTACTCCAATTTGTGTGGGGGTATGGAGTTGCCTGCTCAAATGTCATCCTCATTGCTGAATTAATGCTCAAAATTACGAGGACAGTCATCAATAGATCTCCTGCAGCTTTATATCGCGACATAAATGTAACTCTGACTATGCAAATCTTCACTAGTAGTCTTTTCAAGGAGCGCTCTCTAAATTAACATACAGGAGCTTTAGAATCTAGTAACAAATGAAATAACTACATAAGTATTAAAAAATCAACTATATAAGTGTTTTCTGCACATGTATGAATATCCAATATTGATGCCGAAAATATAATTATACTAATCATGCATTAATAATAACTATTAATATTTTATATTGCTTGGTTACATTATTTCTGGATTAGCACAAATCGCACGATTTATCTAACCATAATTTTAATTAAATATTTGCAGTTTTTTAAATAAATATTTAATTATTTTAAAACAATTTCAATTTTCAAAAGAACAAATACCAGGTATTATGATAAAGCGTCTTAATAATGCAATAAATGTGATATGCCAGAAATTGATGTAACTAGAGAGGAATTAAATTCAGTTGTATTTAAAGAAAATTCAGGCACTCAGCTATTTCTATGATACCAGCTGAATTTTG
Source organism: Trichonephila clavata (assembly GCA_019973975.1). NCBI lineage: Eukaryota > Metazoa > Arthropoda > Arachnida > Araneae > Nephilidae > Trichonephila > Trichonephila clavata. Next base: position 124,948 of record BMAO01027603.1, on the reverse strand, counting down.
AAATTGATCATAGACGGAAAATATTTATTCTAATTTTGATGTAATTTTATGTAGAAATAAAAAGAAAAATATATTTTTAAATTTATAAAAGTGGGAGAAAAATAAAGTTTGAGACATCTTTCAAGAAGTCCTTCGAAACATTTCTCTAGAATTGGATTCAAAAATCTATTGCTTCTTAGACATATGGCAGTAAACAACTTCCAATGAAAGCAAGGTTCTATATATAAAAATATTATCTTTTACTGGCAAAGTTTTTGATTAAATATTTTTTTTTCCAATTTAAGTAAAATTATACAAGCCTCTTTCTCTTGTGAGGAAACATTACTTGAAATAAGATAGATTATACGGTTATCTAAAATTGAATTGCATTATAGAAAGGATTTATTACTAAAATTACATGAAAAGTCTTCAAAAAATAGAAAAAGAAATTGAAATGATATTCTATAACTATAAACTCAAATATTGCTCTCAAAGTCAGTTAGAAATCCTTTGCAGAAAAATAGGACCGTGAAAGAAGATATAAAAAAAAATCTGATCGAGACTCGCTAGTATTTGATCTCAATTTGATTATAACCGTACGTGAGTAGCTGAAATTGGGCTTCAGAAATGGTGGAGATTTTATCAAACTGTCTATCACGTTCAAAATGAACCTGTATTTTTCTTTTAAAAATTAGAGTATATATATATTTCAATAGCTTCGTTTTTATTGGATATGTTATAATTGAAAGTTGGTATGGGGGCTCCTGAAGAATGCCAGGGGTCCACGCAAAGTTTAATATAAAGTTGAAAAAATTGGATCTATTTTTATTTTTAAGGAAATTTAAATAAATAACAGTAATTCATTTGATATTCCCAACTCGGTGTTGAACTCTTTTACGCGTAAGTTAACTCAGATTCCAAACACACGTGTATCTACACTATTACAGGAATACCTTATTGAAATGTCCAGAAATCTCTCAGAGACTTGCACCAACGTTTGCAAAATGATACCAAAAATTCTGGTTATAAAAACAGATCCCAGTTTCATGTCCTGCAATATGAGTTACTATACAAAGTTTGTTGACTAGTTTCCTGTCTTCCATTTTGGTAGAACGTGGATACAGTGCCTTTAAAAATTTCATCATAAAAATAGTGCTCTTGGGGATTTGAAGTTTCTACTTGCAGACAGTAAGATAGACACTCATAAAATTTCATCAAGTTCATCCAAGTCATTATTCTTTTTAAAAAAATTTATTTTAAAGAAAAGTTATAATTTTAATAACGTATTTTACAACAAAAGATTTTATTATTTTTTTTGTATGTACACTTTGTATTTATGTAGCATTTTCAATAGGGGTTCCTTAGGAAAGTTTTAACTTGAAAAGGGGTCCGTCGGTAATTTTGACTAAAAAAAATGGATACATGGATTAAAAAAAGGAGAACCACTGATATAGAGAAAGACTACTGATCTTTAAATCTATAGAAGCACACGTAGGTATAGGTTGAATTTCGTCAGCTCAGGAGTCAACATGTTCGACTGCATGTGTTTCAGATGTACTGAGTTTAACAAACCTTGTTATGTGTACAAATATATAATGGAAACTAAGCATACGAAATACACACTATAAATCTATTAGTGTACACATTGGTTACTTTCTAGAATCTTTTAGTTTAAACTCTGCTACTCCTCCACCCTGGAGACAAGGTTTGATTTAAGAGGTGCTTAGGTTATTTGATATAAGTACGGTATTTTGTTGAGTAACATTTACAACCTGACGTGATATTTGTTTAACATATTTTCAATTATCTAATATGGGTTCCAGCTCGCAGTGAATTTGGTAACAATTATAAAATTTTTTTGCATTCACCTAAATTCTAAATACCAAACTGTTTAATAGTATTGGAGCACCCCATTCACTATTAGGAAGCATTAAATAATTGTTTGAGGATCAAGTTGTTTATTTATTACTAATTGTTTTGTTTGAGTCTCATCTATATTTTTGCGCTTATTATTTTTTTCTACTTTTATTATTTTACATCTTCCTTCCTTCCTCAGTGGCTCGACAGCCCAGAGTGGGCCTTGGCCTTCTCAAGAAGCCTTTGCCAGGTCAGCTTTCTTTCTGCTAGTATTCTCCAGTTCTTAGTTCTCAAAACTGGGAGATTCTTCTCTAGTCCATCAATCCATCTTAGGCCTTTCTTCATGTGCCCATTGGTTGAACATTGAAGTTTTTTTTTAGTGGTGCGGTTATTGCATAGTTAAAATGAATCTTGTTTATTGATCCCATTGCCAATCGTAGATTAATTTTAGTAATTAAGGTAAACGATTTGGAAAGATGTACATCAAAATAACAAAAAAAAACAAAAAAAAGGAAAACAATTTATTTATTAAACTTACGATTGTATCAGATGAGTGTTCTAAAAATTTAAAAGATCTAAATATAAATCAGATTCTTTCAAACCTTTTAAAAAGAAAAACTGCAAATACGCCATTGGCATTATGCCATTAAACTAATGTCCCTTAATTAGTTACGTTTAGTGTTTTCAATTTTTTTTAAATGTAAATTGTTAATAAATTTTAAAAATACATTTATAATTATCTTTTTTATTACTGAGTTTGTTGTTCCATGCTAATAATCGAAGGTACTATAACTTTTTTAATAATTTATTTATTTGCATTAAATTATCTATGATGTTTTCTACAACATCAGATTAAGTTCGTTTAACATAAACTATTTTTAAATTCATATTAAATTATTCATTTTCACAAGTCCTAAACAAAGAGATATTTATTATTTTTGTTTAATTAAGTGTGATTAAAACTTTCAGTTTTAAGGAAAGTAAATAAAATAAATTTAATAGAAGTAAGAAGAAAAAAATACACACACATTAGTTACATTATATTTAAATTATGAAATTATTCTAAGAATAAAGTTGTATTCCAAATTAAATTTTAGTCAACTACAGTAGTGTTTGAGTAAATTTTCACTACAAAAAGGATCTCAATTCAAGGGACCGATATTTCCTGTTCATATCTGTCATAAACCTTTATCTTGCATTGGATTTAAAAACGTCAAAAATTATATTAAAAATACAGTATTTTTATATGTTTTTAACATATTTGGTATAAACAAATTTGGGAAATTAACTAAGGTTCTCTTAAAAGAAAATCCATACAGCAGAAAAATTCACATTTAAATGAATTAGTGAACAGTGAATAGTGGACATCATATGCTTCAAGATCATATATATATATATATATATATTGGATCAACATTTACAAACGTATATTAATATCAGTAAACAGGGCACTCTGATGTAGTTATCCATATCATTCAACAATAAATATTAACCTACAAAAAAATACCAGATTTTGAAATGGGGAATACGAAAACGTTTGATAAGGTGTGCCACAATAAAACGAGACTAAGTGTGTAGCTTGTAAAAATAGTAGAGTTGGCAATAAATGTTTTGCTTACTCCCACACACCTACTCTATACATGTGGCCTGGATCGGCTTTACCGATCACTCTTGTCGAAAGCCCTGCGTCATTGACTGAATACTTTCAGGAACATTCTGCCGGAAAAATGTCGAATCAACATCACGTGAAACTTAATATCAGTCCCGAAATATTTCAAATATTCACCGATACTTATAGAGATTTATGAAAATTTAATTCTTTCGTACTTCGAGTAGAAACCTACTCATTTTAAGTCATCCAAATTAATTTAACCTCTTTGATCTCCTTTCAATACTTCACTTGACGATTAAATTGGCATCTAATTCAAATTTAATTGAAATTGAGATGATTTCGTCATGTTATCGGTATCGTATATAAGTAGTGTTGTAAATAAAATTTCTATTATATGCTCTTACCACTGGTGTCAGCTTTTGCTTCTGTTGCTCGCTGCTTTTATCGACAGAGATGAAATTCTGTCTTGAGCACATGTAATTAAACGGCATGAACGGTTTTCAGGGGGAAAGGGGCAGTGTGGAGCATGATGAATATGCTGGGCGCTCAAGGTATACGATTACAGACCAAAAAACTGTCCAAATTTATAATATGAATGGGTTTCCACTCACATCAGTCGTCAGAATGTTAATCAACACAGCTACATTGAAGTATTAAATAATATTTGGGAAAAATTTAGGAAAAAAGGGCAGAATTGGGGAGCGATAAAAGGCTTTTGCCGTTAGACTATACATCCGCACTCACGACCCTAATTGTTAGTCAGTTTCATACCAGCAAAAACATTGTAATGGGACATCCTCCTTATTTACCTGATTTGGTCACATGTTAATTTTTATTATTCACTCCAATTAAAGTTTGCTTATTGGGGAATCTATTTTGTTTCTGTTGAAGAGGTTCTGTTAAAAATGGAGAAATTCCTGAAGAGCCTTTTAAAACTCTTTTTTTAGAGCTTTTACCAACAATGGCAGAACCGAAAGCATGAGTGCGTGAATGCCGAAGAAAAATACTTTGAGGTGATACTGCCCAGGATTCTGTAAGCACAATGTGTTATTGCACCTGTCTCGTTTATTGTGTTACACCTCGTATAGGTATAGTTTTCAAATTTACATTCCATTCTAATAAAATTGCAATAAAAATAATTAAATTGTCACTAATTTCTATTTGTATTGTCTGCATCTCAAACCAGCTAAATATGAAGGGGAAAATAAACAGCATGTACTTAAAATAGTTTATCGGTGCTCATTTTATTCAATGGAAATCAAATAAATTGTTTCGGTTCTTAAACTATTTATATCATGAGTTGATTGATTAAATGTACTCATGCAATGGCTAAAAACTTCAATTCAATTAAAGTTTCAATCTCTTTTTTGGTATATTAATAAACATATTCAATGAGGGGGGCAGTTTAAGTTTGGACGGAAAACATGATTTTAAAATACAGCCTTTACTTAAAACACTGAAGAAAATATGCTTTAAGACGTACATTTTTATCCCACAATCTTAAAAATTGTCAATAAATGGAAAAATATCAGAGTTTCTAAATAAATAGAAAAAAGTAGCAAGGATTGAACAAATTTACTATCTAAAATTGGATATCTTAGTGTGTTAGAATGAAAATAAAACTGAAACGAGTTTACTGAAAGCTTTACCCATAAATAACAATTTTAAAGATAGGAATCAATTGCTTCCGTTTGTACGAAAACAAAATATCCCATCACCTTCAGGGAAAAAGACTGCATTAAGCCTTTATCTTAAGGGAATACTGAGAAATTGGTCTTTTGAATTTAATTTTTTTTTCTAAATGACTACGACTGGTGTTCGTTGAAAGGAAAGATTGTCTTGAGGTGTAAATCCACATCGCTTTATTTCTTTATAAAAACTATGTCCTTATAAGATATATATTAAGAGTTTTTTCATTAAATTAATAATCAATTAAGAAATGTGTAATTGCTTGAACGAGAATAAATGAAATGTTTAACCGCCCTTACTGGTGGGAGCACCTACTAGGTATTGTCAAACAATGTCTGCGAAAGGTACTCGGACGAGCCCTGCTAGACGAGGAAAGTCCGTCCACTGTCCTCATTGGAATAGAAGCTGCTCTGAATAGTTGACCATTAGTCTACGAAGAGGAAAGCGATGACAACTCAGCAGCCTTAACACCAGCTCATTTCTTGACAGGACGAAAACTAACGGCCATTCCATCGAGGCTAGAAAACACAAGGCTTAATAAAATCTACAAGTAGCAGCAGGACTTACTCGATTTTTTTTGGAAAAGATGATCAAAAGAATATCTTCTTCAACTACGATCCTTCCATCAAGTTCGAAACAAGGACAGTACCATTAACATCCGAGTTGGAGATATTGTGCTTTTGCAAGAAGACGTCCGACCACGGCACATGTGGAAGAAAGCTAGAGTAATGAACCTACATCAGGGACGCGACGGGAAGATAAGATCCTGAGAGCTGAGAGATAATGGAAGAAATGTAACCCACCCTGTACAACTGGCCATCCCTCTCGAGATTGACCAGGTTGGGTAGGGTGTTGGGAACGAGACTAAATGAAAAGTTTAACTGCCCTTTTTTGGCAACTGCAGTAAAAGAAAAAGAAAAAAAACCTTTGTCAATAAAAGTCTTATTCAATACTTGCAAACTGGAATATTGCTGCACAATTAATTTTCGTATATTAATTGCGTAAAGTGAAAACTAAAGTGCAAGCAAGTGAAATAACGGAAAGCATGGTAGAAGTGTAGAAGGAATATTTAATTACAACCTGAAATAAAATTTTCAAAACATCATTTTTAAGTAATGCCCTGAAAGCAGCTTGTAAATTTTGAATGATAACCAAAAAACAATTTTAAAGATTGATTTGAAATGAAATTTACAACGATGTTGCACAGTGATCCTAATGATAGCAATCATTGTTAAATTATTTTTAAATAGATTGATGTCAAAAGAAATATTGAAAAAAATAACACATTCATGTTTTCTTAAATAATCTTTTTTAAAGAAAAAAAATCTAAAACATATATTTTTAAAGAGGACATCTGAATTTTTCTTTTACTTTATTTAAATAAGCGTCTCAAGATTTCCAAGTAATTTCAACTGCTGTTATACTTTGAAAAATAAATGTAATACAAAGTAACGCAAATTAGAAGTATTTTTTGAGATTAGAGCTATTTAAACACATATTATATAGAATAGGATATAATTTATAGAATATTAGAGTAAAGCCATATAGAATTCTACTCAATGTCGTAACTTTTAAAAAATACATTAAAATATCAATCAGATTATGCATAAATAAGTGAATTCTTGAGATTGTAAAAACACTAATTTAGGAATACATATATGATGACGATCAATTTTAATCAATTGTTTCATCACATTTTGAGCAGTTGATACTTAAGGTATCCGAACACGTTGAAAATAACCAAATTCAGTCAAGACACATATTTCTGTTTTTTATTTTATTGAATAGAGCTATCTTTTGACTGTACGAAACATACTTTGTTTTGTTTCTACGCTACATAGAGACCACGTTACAATCAATTTTATAAAGTTAGAAAAACCGGAAGTGGTTTTTGATCTACCAGAGGTGGGCATTTAAATTGCTCAAAGTCTATCATGGCGAGTATGATAACTCAAAATATTACGAATGTATTTCTATAAAACTTTTTGAACCTAATATTTATGCTAGTTTAGAGAATATACTAATATAATTCGTATTGTATGAATACTTTTTGAGTTATGGTTTGTTATATAAATAATGGTCTCATAAAAAGTGTAATATTTCTTATAATGTTTACTCAATCAGCTCTAAAATTTTCAAATTTTAATAAAAAAATTAAAATTTTAGTACATTTCTAGGTAAATGCACCGAAGTTATTTTAGTATTACTTTTACTGATATATGTTTATTACTTTTTGCTTTAACTGCCTTGAAGTTTTTTAAAAATATTACTAAAATTTCACTTATATAATTGTGATTGTTGTACAATTCAGGTAATTTATTTTAAATATTGATAGTTAAATAGTAATATTTATTGGTATTGAGTCATAAAAGGGCACTTATAATGTTTTAGTATGCTATTTTGTTAAAAAGTACTCTGAACGTGTTCGGATACCTTAACCCTTCAGGACCGGCGAACGAATAAAGAAGCGTTTCCCCACGCCCTTGCGTTCCGACAGTATATGCACGCACGGGACCGGGCGAAATTCCCCACTAAGCCTAATTTTATTTAAATATCCCTGTAAAATTTTAAATGCAATCAAACACGCTAAAATTTATATTTTTCTATAATTGATAATAACTCAATATACAGTACAAACATTTTCGCTATATTTAAAAAAAAAAACAATTGCGAATTTCAATGAAAATGTATTTATTTTAATAAAAAAATGTACTCTTTTCTCCATGATGATTAAAATAAAATAGGCGCCAAACATACAAAATACTATTTGGTAAATATCAAACGATAAAATGTACTCTCACATAAACTTGATGTGGTTCTAACAGATACATATCTTTTCTATAACGGCTAATGAGCATTTTTTTAATTTTTAATTAATCCTGATAATGCTTTTTACTTTCTTAGTATCGCTTTAGTGTGTTTTCTGTTCTTATGGTTATAGCAACTGGAAACGCGATAGAAATGAAAAAGAATCGTTTGTTCTTATTGAATTAAAAATGAGTCACATTAAGAAAAAAAAATATTCGTTTTCGTTAAATATGAAGATCTGTTTTTTAAATTACTTTTGAGAATTAAAATTTTTGATGTAAGTGTGAACCACAAATAAAATAAAGGTTGAAACTTATTAAGAATGTCTAATGCCCAAAACACTAATATGCTTTTCCTTTTTTTTTTTTTTTCAAACGTAATCAAAATATAAACAGAATTCCAGAGCGCAATAAATCACAAGCCTTTAAATGCTCGATACTCCCGAAAGAGCTAAACATGTGCAGTTGCTTACATTCATAAATATCCCGGATCGAATTAAAAAAAAAACTTGGAGCCGAAAGCACATATTGAAATTCAAAGTTTTGTTAAACAGTAATCGAATAAACACACTTAACCCACCAATTAGTGCCTTGTAAAAATTGATATAAAAAACGTTCCAAACTCTGATCACACCGGTATGATGTTGGGCTTCAGAAAAGGGAAGCGCAATCATATATATGATACCGTGGGCCATGGAAAAAGAAACGCGTGATCACATACATGTGATCATGGCCCTGACCGGATTAATATTTTTCTTCTAAATGTCTATTTTTAGAACGTATGCTAGTGTTAGTACTTATACATTATTTGCTTACATTTTGCTTCATTGTGAAATGTAATATTGTCTTGAAATTTTTTTATTATAAATCCCATTTATTTAGCATTAATAGCCAATCAAACTTGATATTTAATATTTTCCACCTCGAATATAATAAAAAATGAATCATTAAAACGGAAGAATGTATGACTTAGTACGATTTCTCTTTGCAATATATGAAGCAACATTTTTAATCAGTTTCATTTCCAATTAATTAAACTGTTTATCTTCTACCTCTTCAATTAATAATTTTGTATTGGATCATATATTTTGAGTTCTATTCATCGTCAAACTGATAAAAAATTGGGATTAGATGTCATTCCTAAAATATCAAAAATTGTTAAGTGGAATATAATTTGGTTTCAAGCAAATTATGCACTATTATACGTAAGTGGTTAAAAGAGTTTTATTTTCTTAATTTTTTTAAAAAAATTTAGCAGTTGCACTCATTTGCTGAATTAAAGAACAAACAAAAAATAGGGAACAAGGCTAACAGAAATATAGGATCAATAAAACAAATAATCAAAAAAGGAGAATTAGCTCCATCAGAAAATCAGTCAAATAGCCGAGCTTGTAACTTATCTTTGTCCTTAAAATATCTATCATAGATCTTATAAGAGACACAATAACAAATCTCCAAGTGATCAGAATTTATTTGGGAATTCCTCCTGCACAAAACACAGTTTAGATAGAGAGGGTATAATACGATAAAAATTATTTGTTAAATTGCCATACCTCCCGATATCTATGCATACAACATACGTTGGTCTTAAAAATAAAAATAATTAGCATATTTGGTTGTAAAATACTGATTAAAAAGTAAAACTGATTCATCCAATGATTAAAGTGCTTCATCGTTTTCAAATACAATATCGATCCCTGTATGTGCATTTAGAGGACAATACTAAGATAAGTGCAAATTTTTGTTAGATGTTAGTTCTCCCAATTCAGTGATTTTCATGTTGTATTTTGTTAAAAAAAATATTCAGTTACGTAGTTTGTGTAGTTCAAAAGCATAATAATTTTAGACATGATTTCATAATGATTTTAGACAAATGGCATGAGATAGAAAATTATCAGAAATCCTAAAGCAGATAAGTCAGAACTGCAAAGTATTCAGTACTTCTTCAATGCAGTGAAAAACATTTGAAAGGTGCCTGGGTTCATATTAAGGTAATGGAGTTTCGAGTGAGCGGATATTTATGTCGCGCTGTTCAGCTATACGAAGAACTTTAGCGACGCACCTCGTAATTTTGAACCATGGTTAAGGGACGAGGACGACGCCTTAGATAGGCATTCTTCTCTCCAAACTACCACACCACATCAACAGGGGTATGTTTTAGCTCTCAGTAAATTTAATGTACATTACCCTCCTGCACGGTAGGTCCTCAGTGGTACTGGGCTCGAACTCATGACACGCCAGCCACGAGTCCGTTACCTTGACTACTAGGATTCCGCAGCCAGGGAAGGTTCGAATAAAAAAAATACCGTAAAACTCAACAATTTTCATTTAATTTAAGCAAAATAAATCAATGATAAATGTTCCACCACAGTGAAATAATCTTCTATATATATATTCTAATAAAAGAAAGAGTTTGTGTGTTTGTGTGTTTCAGCTGTTCCAGCGAAATTAAGCAACCCAGATGTATGAAACTTGGCATGTAGAAGCTATAGGTCGTTATGCTATTAACCTCGAAGAGTTTTTTTTGAAATTCGCTTTAGATATTTTTAAAATACAATTTTTATGCGATTTTTCAGTTAAATGGAGATATGACGTCATCAGCCATGCCAAGTCTTAATTTTGCGAAAATTAATGTTTCGAGCAGTTTTGGGTGGAATATTTTAACACATTATATAGTAAATATACATATTTATGGTTGTATTTATATTCGTTTTTTTAACTCTTAGTGGAGGAATTACATTTGTTTTTTAAAAAAATCATCCTAAAAAATTTTTTTTTCTAAATTTTATTTTTCCGATTAGCAACACTAATTTGATAACAGTAAATAACAGTTGGAAAATGCATGGGTTTTCCAGCTAAGCCTATTATGTAATTTTTCAATAACTAAATTAAATTCGTTTAATATAAACTTTTGTTTTTCGAAAATTTTGAATGATTATTCCGAACCTTTTCTGAGTTTAGATTTAATTTTGTCGCTTCTTTTTCAGCTTAAAAAATTCTGATTTAAGTGTTGTGAATTGTATTTCAATTGTAATTTCTGTTTTGGTTTAAGGCAGCGTCACATTTATTATTCTTTTTTCGTTTTGACCTATACATGTATTCATTTGATTTTTCTGTATTGTTTCTGGTTTTAGATTTAACTTTGTCTTTTATCTTCCAGAGAAAAAAAATTTCTGATTTTTTTTGTTTTTGTGGTCAGAGTTTTTATGTTATAATTTTTTTTTACAGTAATTCTATATTGAATTGGTTTAATATGCATTTTAATGGTTTCCAGTTGTTAATGTTGATTGTTTAGATGTTTGTTTAAGTATTGCAATTACTATTTTAGGTTAAGTGCCACGTTTATTTTATGAACTACCTTTGGAAGTTGTTGTTATTTTCAATTGTTAATTTTGAATGAAAAAAAAGTTGTTCTAAACAATGACCTAAGTGTACTAGCTGTTGAATTTTAGGTATTATACATTCCCTTGCCAAGTTGTTCCAAGTGAGGGAGATGACTCCTGTCTCTTCAGTTCAATTTCTTATTTGTTGTGTGCAATCCAGTTTTATTGTTCGACAGACTGTTCATTTATTATCAGCAACTGGAATAGATTTAAGGTATTTACACTTGATCATGGATTGAACAACTACTCATCTGGCGAAGCGTATCGTGTAGCTGAACAGTAGGACGTTAATATTCACTCACTCACTCACTAGCGAAGCGTATACAACTGATATGCTAAACCCTTTGACTTACTGCTCCGCTTCTGAGTTGCAGGCTGTGTGAACTATCTTCTTTCCGTTTCCAGATTTTTCATAATGGATATCTCTTTGCTGTATTTGGGGAGCATTTTCAAACTGTTAAAACATCAGATACAGTGGCAAAAACTTGGAGTGGTGGACATTTTGATGCCTATGTGTTTGTTTCTTCTTATAATGAAGAATCGAAATTTTTGAAAGCAACATTTAAGTCATCAGAAATTCTAAAGCTGGGAAAGAAATGACTATATTAAATCTAAAACCATAAACAGTGCAGAAGAATCAAATGTAGACAAAAAAGGTCAAAATGAAAATAGATTAATAACCTGACACAGCCTTAAAACAAATTAGGTATTACAATATGAATACAATTGACTACGTACAAAATAAATCAAAAATTTTTAAGCTGAAAAAAATGGCAGAATTAAATGTAAACCCAGAAATGGTTCGGAATAATCATACAAAATATAAGCAAAACAATGTATATTAAACTTATTTAGCTATTGAAAAAATACATAACAGGTTTAGCTGGAAGACCGATGCATCTTCCTATCAGAATACAATCTTAACCGGGTCCTAAGCAGCAACAACAAAAATTTAAACTGAAATTAGTGATGTTATCAATCTACGGTTGTACTTAGGCTATGTATAGCGTGAAACTAAGTCATCACCTGAATATCAGTACATTTCAGCGGTACTTCTTACTTTCAACTGCAAAGCATGACCATTTGGTAAAAAAAATAAGTATTTATGTATTATCACAACCTATGATGGCATTATATGAAACGAAGCACATGGTTGCCAATTCAGTGTGGACACCACATAGGAAATCGCAGTTGTCAACTTGACGAGTTATTAATAGAATTAGCGATTGTCGCAATAATACATAAGTACCAAAAAATCTTCCTATGATATTTCAGTTCTTACATATTATCGCAACCTATTAGAAACATTACATGAAACAAAACACATGGTTGCCAATTTACGCGTACAACACATGTGAAATCAGCATTGCCAGCTTTGTGAGTAATTTTGAACAGTGGCATTGGTCAATAAAATCTTAAGTTTCTACATTTCCTTCGGTTCAAAAAGGGTACAGTTTTTTCTGATACTAATGTATTAGAGTCACCACAGTCAAAGTGGCTCTTTTTTCACCAAAATTTGATTTTTTTTTCCAAATAAGACGCATAAGAATCTGTTATTTTGATATCATGTTGCAAATTGGGCTGCGATGACGCCAATACATAAGTACCGTTTTCCTTTATTGGCAGATTCCATGTTTTTCCATTGTAACAAAAAAGTAGAAAAATGCAACTGAAGAAAATGGCACTCAATTCAAACTAATTGAGATTAACAGATTGTTAATACTATGATTTTAAGTTAGAATATCTATTCATATATAAGATTTTGCTTATGGTAGTTTCATCAAACTTAATTTATTTATTTAAAGTAGCTTTTGGTTTCAATTAATATTATAATTTCTATATATATGTAGGTTACTTTTATATTTATTTGTTTATTTTATTTCAATTTTAAATATTTAAGATTTTCTGGTATGTGTTTTTTTGTTGTTCAAAACTGTTTATTTTATCAAATTTAATGCTTACTTTTTCTGTTTTAGATAAGGTTTTAATTTAAATTGATGTTATAATTCCTATTTCAGTGTCACAGTTTTATTTTTTCTGAACTATCCTTTTTTTGCGTATCATTGTTGGTACAGTAATTATGTGATACAAAGACTCAAAAATCTATTTTTCAGCCAAAAAATAATTTGTGAGACTTTTTGTAAACAGAATCTTTGATTGTAATTACCTATTCATGACACAAATATCAAAGTTTTTTTTTTTTTTTTTTTACAATAAATGAAACTACACCTTCCACTTCTCCCCTGAATTTTTTTTTGTTATAGGAAGTGACACTGAATTCAAACTAATTGCTATTAACATCTTGGTAATATCGTGAAGATAATGCTTCCTATTTATGAGAAACCAGAATGTACCATGTTTTTTTTTTGCGTGTCACTGTTTTTTGCCTTATGATCCCTATGACCGATAAGAACTCATCTTTGTTTTAAATGAAAAAAATCATAATTTTTTTTAACAAAAAACTATTTGCTGAAACTATGATAAGGTGACCTTGAAATAATATTTTCATATTTTCTTTTGGATTCCATTTTGACCAAATTTTTCGTCATGACTCAACTTTGCTTCTGGCACTCTTGCAAATCAGAAAGCTGTTTCATTTGTGATCATAAAAATTTTTGCACAGTAAAAAGATGCACCTTGATAAAATTTTCTCATATTTCCCTCTGGAGTTTTTTTTTTTAAATTCAGTGTTGAAATGATTTTACGTCTCATTCTATTATGGTTTAACGTTGCTTCTGATTATCTGTTCCTCACATAGTTTCTTGGAGATCATATGCATATTTTATTTTATACTGTCCATATAGGATATATGTATTTCAATTATCATTATAGTTATTTATCATGTATGTACTCATTCTTTTGTTCTTTGCAATCAAACAATAATTTTTAATAGCAATGTTGCAAAAAAGTATTGTTTCAATAATTAATTTTTTAGCAACATGGTTTATTATTTGTTTCATTCAGTACTGTTGTTTGTTCTGAACTATTTCAACGGGGACCTGTTTTAGGTAGATTTTGATTTTAGTTCATACTAATTAAATGTTTTTAGTATTTAATTACATCTAATACTGTATACTAGATGCATTACAGAGATGTTTGATAGTATTATATGAGGTATGGGTGCAATGCTAATTTAATTTTTTTCAGTTGAAGGCTTCCTAATATTTCTTATTTATGATAGCTTTTGGTGAATCACTTTATCAATAATTTTTTCTTTTGGTTCATCTATTGTATGTTATTTTACCCATAGTTTCCATAGCAGAAACTCACTACTGCTATCACTTTTCTGTAATAATTTTTATTTATATTTGCATTCATTCATATCTATTTACTCTTTATCTTGATAATTTTCTCTCTTACATTGAAATATTTGTTTTTGTTAAATTATTATTTACTTTAAGGTCAAATTACAATTTGTTTAAAATTATTTCTAATGTGAACATTCATTTGAAAAAAATATTTTTAATTTTTGGTTATACTTCTTTTTATAAACACACAGGGTCTTACCCTCACTAAAAAATATTATAATTCTATAATAGATGAATTTTTGTTTTTAAAACTTAACCCGTGGGAAGAACGGGCATTTCAGCTAGTAACTAATAAAAATAAAGGCACGCTTAGTTCACAAAGGAAGCTTTGAATCACAGTCATACCTTTCTTCCTCATCCCCTCATGCTCCTACTCCTGAATAAATCAATGTGCAATTGGCACGTAGATTCATGAATCACAATATATATTACTCTCTGTGTTCAATAAGAAATAATCACCAAATCAACATTACATCTTACACAGTAGCAAAAACATCTTACTATCTCAACGTAGCCCACTTTTTTCCTTAGATCTCATTGAATAGTAATTCTAATTAACTTATACCATCGTTACTAAACAAAAGGCGAGGTGCTCAAATCAAACAATTCATAAAATAGGTTTTCCTAGAGGCGAGTGAGAAAAGAGTTGAGAAGTTGTGCACATAATTCGTAAGACTTCATTCATAAAGAGATGCCCTAAGATAATCACATTTTTTTTCCAACTGTAAAGTACAAGGTAAATGCAAAAGTTTTTAGCTCTCCTCTTAACTTCAGGCGACTATTGGAACTCGATTTCAAGAAGACTTGTTTTCAATCAGACCTGTTTTCTTCACGCCGTTTATTTTTACGCATAAAAGAATTCACTTGCTATCTGCTTGTAGCAGTATCGGTGCATGTGTCCATAGGAGAAAACGTTTTATTCATTCATGAATAAATTAACCTGAACCGCTGATTTATGAGATAATTTGTATCTGGAGATAACAAAGAATGTTTGCATCTTCTAATGTCCAAGAGAGAGGTCGAATGACATTAGAGGTTGGTCTAATCGTGTGGGATGGGCACATAAAAATTTGCACTTATCGTATACGGATGAACACTGTGTTATATATATATATGGATGGAAACTAAGGGTCCTATGCTTGCCTTTTCAAGGGTGCAGTTGGTCTTTATTTCATTTTTCGGAATGGTGTTACTTGACCATTCAGGGCTCTGCTAGTAGGCAGATTTTTAGAAAGAGATGTTATTATCAAATGAGTTAGATATTCCAATATGTAGACCTTAGCCCTAATAACCATATCTGGTATACTCTTGAGAAGAAAACAGTAGATAGTATGTCTTGTTCTTGAATCATAATTGACCCGAAACGAAC
Organism: Trichonephila clavata; assembly: GCA_019973975.1. NCBI lineage: Eukaryota > Metazoa > Arthropoda > Arachnida > Araneae > Nephilidae > Trichonephila > Trichonephila clavata. Next base: position 108,944 of record BMAO01027603.1, on the reverse strand, counting down.
TTCCTGGAGTGATAGATTGACCACCCCAGGAATTCATAAACTAAATCTTTGCTTATATACCATAGCTAATGAACGGCAATTATTTTATGTTACCATATTTTTTCGAAGGTATGACACTCTTTGTCTAGTGTTAATGCTGCTGAAAATAGGGTGTGGGATAGAATCGAGCGTCAGAGTAAATCGTTTGATAGGGGAAATTTAACACTACTCTGACTGTTATAGCAATTACAGCTCCATGTATGTTTTTAATACCAATAAAATAAATTAATTATTCACTTTTTTATTTCAACTACTTTTATTTTTCCTTTCGTAAGTATTGGAATATTGATAAACCATTTCCTCTATTTTTCATTATTTTCTTTTTTACCAAAACGTGTTGAGAATTTTGAGTGCACCTGAGATTGTGTGTGGATTAAATACGAATTAATAAGAAATTTTTTTACATTCGGGCCACAACTTCTAAATATGGTCAGTTAAAAGTGATACACTAATATTAAAGTAATATAATCATACGGATATATACTAATATTTAACGATATAACACTAATATATACAGTTTTCGGCACTAGTATACTAATAATAAATTACCTTTTTAGCACAAGTATGTTTATAACATTTTATTGTTTTCCGTATCATAGCTTGGAAATTTAGGTAGCTTTTTCTCAGATAAATAGTTGCAATGATGCTTTACGCGTATTGCATCAAAGTTTTATCACAAAAACTGAAAATGAACAATATCCTTATAGAGACTTTTGTATGTTAAGTACTGTATTCCTTGATTGAAAAGTGCGTCTATAAAAACATAGTTAAAAACTGATTAAACTATCAGAAAACTCCTAAAGAAACTATCTCAAAGTTAATCTGTTCGCACTTAAATTCATTTAGCTTTGATAGAGCATTATTTGCATATAAAAGAATATTGGCGTATAAAAGACGGCATAATAAATGTAAGACACGATACGAATTTTCCTTTTTTTCTACTTTAAGTATGGCTATAAAGATGTTGTTTTTATCTGCAAGGTTCACACACGGAGATATCTGTATGTATTATTTGCATTGTTAAATTTTTGAATATCTCAGACTTCCGCACAGTTTTATTACTTTTCAATTTTTATTTCAGGTCCAAATAAAATCACAATTGCAATAAAATAAAAATAAAAAATGCTTGTTTTTTTAAAATTTGGTACATTTTCCATTTTTGTTTTAAATAAATAATTATACTCATGCAATAGTAATATATTATACGCATGCCGAAACTAAGTAATAACTCGAAGAATTTTGATACCGCCGTTAAATTGGAAAATCTACAATTCCTATGCACAATAGCCACATAACGCCTTAATATAGGTTAACCTACAAGGGAATATCCATCCAAGTTTCATTAAGAGAATAATCAATCCTTTTGATGCCTGGATTCAGAATGCCTGCTTTGAGGAAGATTTATTACTAAATCCATGTAAATGTGAACTCATAGAATTATCATGATCAAAGATAAGGCATTGTTAGAAACGCATATTCAAACGAACTGTGGCTCTGAAGTTTCTCTTAAAAGGCATTGAAACAAAACTGTAACAATGAGAAAGGTTGAGAGAAAGACTGAGCAGGTACATGAAACAACTTATGCATGTCATATTTAAGAATTGATGAAGCTGATAATTCCAACCACTAAATTCATACAAAAACGTTTCTGAAGGTTGTAACAAAAAAAAAAAAAAAAAAAACGTCTGAGCTTTATCATATGATATTCAAGATTTGAAAAGAAAATGATATATTTTTTTTTTTTTACTATTCTAACAAATTGTTCTTGTGTTGCTTTTTAATAAGATCTTTATATATATATATATATATATATATATATCTTTAAAAAATTGCAGAAATAAATAAGTACATTATTACAACATATTGTAGTTGACAAAATAACTTTGATGGAACAAAAATATATTTGTGGGAAAAAATCATTAATTTAAATAGTTATTTTATTAGAAATTACACTTGTGTCGGGGATGATGTATTACTGTCCAATGTTTCAGATAACACCAGGCGAAATATTAGAAGACTTAATAAATTTCAATTATATTATGCATCTTCTTATCCATGGCGTTATTTTACATGTAATAATTTTCATTTGATTGCTCTTGATGAATGTTCCTGATTAATTTTATATCATGAAGGAAACAATTATATAGCATACTTTAATATTATTACTTTAAATGCAGCGAACAGTCGACATACTACAAAATAAATTCTGTGAATTTTACTCATTGCCTAACGTTCATCGGAAACTTTCATTACATCGTAAGATACGTTTTTTCAGAGACTAATGGTTCTCGAAATGATGTAAAAATTCCTATAAATTCAATTTCGCTTAATTGATGGTGTCTTACATTTTTTTTTTATAATTTTATCTAAAAACTGAAATGCTATTTCTAAGAATTTTTTTACTTGGTTGTTAATGCATAACTGTTAGTGAATGTATTAATTCAATAGCAATAAATCATCGAGACATTAATTTATTTTTGGGGATATGAAATAGGTTGATCCTAAGAAATGGATAATGAAATATTCTCTCTCTCTATATTTTTTTTTATACTATGTATATTTCTGTGAAATATTTTCTTTCATAAATACCTGAATCTTTTTATCACATTTGGCTGATGTTATTATATCTTGCTAACATTATTTCTAAGTATTTATAACATTTAAGTTATAAATACTCAGAAGAATAAAAATAGCATTTATTTCTTATAAGATGAGCTTTAAATTAAAAAAAAACACAAAAATTGCAGATTTTTATTTGGTTTAATGTATTTTTAACTGAATTTACAAAATCCCTGTTGAGATAATTTTACAACTATTACGGAGAAATCGCATGATAGAGTATTTTGCAATGCTCTAAACATGTAATTTAGCAGTATCAATAAAAATGATATTACTATTGATAGGCTTAGCCATGAAACATTTAACTATATATTGTACTAAAATTTTATTTTTATTTTCATAAAATTATTCATAATGCATTTTTAAAGTTTCAAATTAAAAATAATATGTCAATCAATAAAAAAGGAGCGCAAACAATCATAAAACACATATTGAAAGGTTATTTATGAAAGGCTCTAAAAAATTGTAAAACAGAGAAGGAAAAAAAACGTCTAAAATAATTGATTACGGTTTTAAGAGGAAGGAGAAAAATAAAATTTAAAGAATGGCTGCATAAAATGCAAACATTAAAACATTTTAAAAAACAAAAATAATTCTACTTTAAATAATGTGTTTTAAAGAGTAATGATGATAGTATTTTTTTTTAAAATAACTAATTAATTATTAGAATATATGCATAATTCCAATTATAATAAGAGAAAAAGAAATGAATATACAATTTAAAATAAATAAAAACTAGGTTCTCTGGAAATACAACTAGTCTAAGGAAATTAACGATTTAATAAAAATAAAGAATTATTTTCGTTTTGATTTAAAATCTGATACCATTATGAAAAGAAAATTTAGGAATACTTTAAAGTGATATTTTTGGAAATTAAAATATTGCAGAAATAATTACAATTGTTATTCTTTTTTAAATAATGTACGGAATAACTTTATTATTTTAGATAATATTACTGTAAAATTAGCTCTTCTTGGCATCTTTCTAAAGACTTGTTATGTTGTATAATTAAAATAATTCACTTGAGTTGAAAAAATTTATCAAATAGAGAACAGGACAAAAAATAATAATAGCAAACTTTATTCACACAACAAAGAAAAATACATAGCATAACTGAATGTTTCGTTCAATTAAAAGAACTGAAAAACATGATTAAATTATTACAGCATAAAAATGAGGCTTCTGTATATATTTCGAAGTTTAAAATATATAATAGATTAAATTAAATTTCAAATTTAACATACAAAACTAATGTGTATTTGAAATATAAAATTTATTTAAAAACAAAAGCTTCCAAATCATTTATTGACTAATATCCTAATTTAGCTTCAACTTCTTGTAATAATTTAAGTAAAGAAATCAAATTTGAAAGAGACTATTGCTCAGCATTTGAAACTGCATGCAAGTTTATAAAATATTACACACACTGGCAAACAAGAAACCTCTGAAATCTGCATTTGAAAGCTACTAGAGATGAAGTGTGACCATTATTTTTTGACGTGGTTTACACGTGGTTAAAATGTTAGTAAGAGTCAACTGTAAGAGCGTTTTTAATGATGAATGAAGTAATTAGGAAAAAAGATTGATTTCTCACCATTTGAAGCAGGGCTTATTGTAGGTACTCGTTTAGCAGGAACCTCAATTTCTAGGGCAGCAAATCTCGCTGGTTTCTCAAAAGAAGCCATATAAAATATTTTCAAAAGTTGGAATCAGAACCCGCAGTAGAAAATGTAACTGACGCCGGAGCACAATTTTTCAACAATGTATTCGGTGTCGTTTCCAATTAATTGTACGAAAGAAGAGAACCTATAATGTACTTCAACTGACACAAAACATCTTCTTAATAGATTTCAGCTTCAGCCATGTGCAGAGAATTGTAGAGAATAGGAATGCATAATTGAGTTCTTGTGGGAAAATCATCCATTTATTTCCAAAATGCAAAAATTATTTTGCAGTTTGGTGTCCCTGGAAAGAAAACGCTGGGCATTTAAAAATTGGAAACTGGTAATGTGATCGGGTGAATCATGTACAACTCATTTTGCATTGCTGGAAAACGTTAAATTTGGTGTCAACCCCACGGAACAATACATGCATCTTTCCTTACTTGAATTGTGCAAGAGTCTGGTGGGAGTATCATGGTATGAGGCATGTTTCTAGTGGCGTGGAAGTAGTGCACTGGTGATCCTCGAGGGTAAACAAACATTCTACATATATATTCACCCTAGATATACCCTAGATATATTGGCAGATCAAGTGTTTCATGCAATGTAGAATTTTACTTTGATGGTGACAGATACTTCAAGGACGATAGTGCAGTTATACATTGAGCCAGAAAATATCAAAAGTAGTATCAATGAACATCAATCTAACTTCCAAATTCTTCCCTGGCCAACGCGTTGCTCTGGTTTTAACCCATTGGGAAAAATGCTTTGGATATAATGAAAAGACACATCCGACAGAACTCTCCTCTTTTACCTAATTTACAATATCTAAAGAGCTGTATTGCTAATGTATGGCATTTTTTGGATGTAAATATACTCCAGAAGCATTTAGACTCGGTATTCAAATGGATCAGAAAAGTTACCTTGAAAAAGGGGGTCAAAAAATATTGATAATGTGTTTCGAATTCGGCTGTCAATATGGCTATATATTCTTAGCTATATTTACATTAATATTTATCTTGTATTTAATATTTTTAACAAATATTATGTAAAATTAAATAGTACATTCATTTTAAACTTAGTCTCCTGATTGACTTTCTTTATAATGTACTTATCTCTTTTAGCCTTAGCCTGTGTTGGTATGCATTAACTACTTCTAACTCTGTATCTTATTTAGGGAATTAATGTTTATATTTCAAATTAAAAAATCTGGTGAAAATAATTTAAGAATTAGGATGTTTTATACCATAATGTAGTATTTTTAATCCTTAAGAACTAGATACAATGATTCTCACTTTCATATTTTAACTAAAGAGTATTTTGAGGTGGCTAAAAGTCTAAAGCGAAAGAGAAAGACCGACAGCAATACATTTAATACGCATGCACGACACGCTTAGATAAAAATTGAAGTTGCTGTAGAGCATATTGCATATTAATGTTATTAAGGCCCAGTGAATTTATTTGGCTATATTAAGTTCTCATAACGTGCAGTGGCTTGATTCATGATATTTCATGAAGGAAGGTTTATCAATCATGATAAACATCATCCATGGTGACCCCAGGTTCATAACGGAACGTCTGAGCTGTTTTTTTTTATCCAAGAGCTGATTGACTATGAACTTCTAGAGAGTTGGCCACCGGAGAAGAAAAATGTTACAAAACTCTATTTCACGTTCCTACTATATATTCTAGGATATTTCAATACTTCCGCCCCATAAGTACATCATATGTTGTCACTGTTATGCTCCTGCATATGATCTTTAGAGCCATACTCCAAAGGAAGATGGTAATTTTATTCTACGCATCGTTGTAATGTTTGGAACATGGACTCGCTTCTATGAGGGACATCCACTCATATAGAGGGATATACTTGGACATCCACCACACTCAACTGATGTGACTATGATTTATTTGCCAAAATTAAGCAATCATTCCGAGCAATCCACTTAAACATTCGACAGGCAATTATATTGATGTAAGACATCAACAGAAGTGTACGTACGGATGGTGTAGAACGCCTTCCTGTGATTTGGCAGAACAGGGTAGACATGGATGGTGATTTTATTGAATGAACTTAACTGTTCGTATCAACGATAACAAAGGCATTGACGATTTATCCATATTTTGCCACTAATTTGAATATAACCTTTGCAAAAACCCTCCAAATCCAATATTATCAAAATTGTTTTGGAACATCTTAAAAACCATTTTAAATTCATTTTCAGTAGAATTTATATATAGAATTCTATGAGACTAAAATTTTTATTCATCGTGAAATCAAAATAGGCATGCAACTTATGCAATTCCAGCAATGTACAAATTTGCTATACAAAAAAAAATCAAAATGCAGTATTTGAAATATAAGAAAGGGACCATAAATATAATAATATAAATATTTCCCTCAATCATAATATATAATTTAGAAGAAAAAAAACCAAGGTCCGGTGGACAAAAAACGAACACTTCCCACGTTTTAAAAGATTTTCACGTCTGCCGATATTTTTGAAGAAAATTACAATACAAAAATAGTTACAAATACAATAGTTACAAAAAATATTTACAAGGATTGGAAATAATAATAAATTTCTAGAATAATAATAAAGCTGCAGAATCACAAATACTTTAAGATGAGGCATAGAATCATCATTTAAAAAAATTACAAGGACTGCCTGTTCTAGGAATATAACTGGTGGTAAAACAGAAGGATAAAGCATCTCATGTAAAACATTATTCTGCTTAGCTATAGATTAGAAAAAAAAGTAGTGATACATCGAATATTGTCCAATGTAGAAACAAATAATGATTCCAAAATAGATCATTTGAGGTGTTAACTTGATAAAAACATGAAGAATATTTGGCACTCAGAAATGTGCCTAAGTGTAATTTTTTCCCCTAAAATTTAGTGACATTATTTATGCCTAAACGATTGATCATAGTTTCTGAACTGTACCTTTTATCCAATTAGAAAATATTACCGTTCCTTTTTCTCATTACATTTAAGATTTCTGGATATACATGTAATGCATTACTGTAAATATATTCATAAGAATGTATACAGACGACTCTTGATAATTCGAAGTTGGAGGGACCACTGAAATACTTTGAATTATGAAGAGGGTAGGAAATAACTCCCAAAATATACGAACAGAAACTTTTTTCTAGCACATTTAAATTTGAAACAATGTAATAAAACAACAATTGTACATATATTATTACATATATTACATATATAATTTAAAAACACTTTAAAAATACACACACACATATGTATATTTTCATTATAAATTTATTACAAAGTTAAGAGTCCTGTATTGAAAGAATACATTTATGTATTAAAACAATTTTTTTAAGGAATACACACATACTAAGTCCTTTTTAGAAGGAACATATTTTATCTTTGAAAATATATTCTATCGTTTCCCTCAGACACTGTTGCCAACAAGAAAGAGAGAGAGAGACGTCCCATGCCCTATTTAATACCACATGACATAAATCACGTATATGACTTATAAATCGTAATGTCACTCCGACGCAAAATACACAATCCTACTCATCCCTTCTTAACAGTAGTGAACTATCGTTTTTTAACACGTATGTAGGACACGCGTTAAACGAAAGACATGGATGGCTAACAAGAAGTTCGGCGGGTCTATTCTCCACTTGAAGAAGGAAAGCAATAGAAAAAGTCTTTTTTTGCTTGAGGAACCGAGAAACACAAAAAAGGGATGACAGACAGATTATCATCAAAGGGGCTACATTACAGGGGAGGCATGAATCGACAACACAACACAAAATATGTAAGCTTAACCAGATTACTACAGTAGCTACCACCGTATGAATGATACGGAGCTCGACTTTTCAATGATGAGTGCACTAGTAATCATGACGAAGCTCGAAGTGGGCGGCCTTTTGTTTCTAAAGATGATTTAGTTCAAGAAGTTAATGGAGAACATTCGTGAAAACCAACGTTGCGTGTGTGTTCACAGTAAGATTGGTTTGTAATGAGTTTCCACAGTTTTCATAAATTGTTCACTAGCTTCAAATTTCTTTAAATAGGGTATAGACCAATTGGTTACCCGATATGAAAAGTTTCGAATTATGGTGGTAACTATGCAAACAAATAGTTTCAGACATATATATATATATATATATATATTGTGATGTACCCGCTTTTCCTTTCCCTAATTGCTGGGGAAAAGTAGCCTAAATGTGTGGTCAAGAATTCTGACCTTTGTTCCCACGACCATTCCTTAGAATCCGAGAGTGAACATATTCCCCGGCCTGTATGGAATTTCCGTTTCTCACGAATCCCAGATGACGGCGTGTCTGGAGGAGGACAGCCGACATTATACGTCGGATGGTACCCACGCTTAGAGGAGCCGACGAACAACGTATAAAGGAAAACCGAAAAGAAGAATCAGGAGCAACATGGGCTTTAAAAGACACGGCGTGAGAATTTGGGGGAGATAACCGTTCAGAGGCATTTCTAGCGATATACAGCGAGAAGAGCACTGCGTTTGCACCCACGATTAAAGTCGAGCTGTGAAGCTGAAGGACTGTGGCCCCTATTACAGATACAAAGGTGTCGACTTCTCGTAATTCTCCAGATAAGGTGGATGTTTGAGATGAGCTGAGGATGATATTTTTCTATCTTTGTACTACTTAAGCTGAGAAATTTTTAAAAGAAATATGACTAAATAATAAAACAAAAGTAGATCGTATTTTTTCCAAAATCATAATCTTTCAGCATAAAATATATTTAAAACTAGAAAGGACTGAGAACCAATTCGAATCCATTAAGGCTATGTTTAATCTTTTTTGACAGAAAAAACATTTGACTTATTCGACTAGTTTGCTTTTATTAGATTTTCATTGGCTTATATGAATTTCGTATTTCAAATATACATTTTTTTTCTGTAGCTCTTGTAAGAAAATGAAGGCATATATTGTTTTTTACTTTAAAATTGTAACAAATTTATTAAAACTAAAAGAAGCAGAAAAACCTTTAAATTAAAATGCTATAAAGGAGGTTTTTCTGTAACTAAAAATTTAAATTCTTACCAAATGGGTAGAAATAAAATATTCTCTAATTTACTAAAACATTTCTGTAAAATATTATTCCAGTAAAAATTTAAAAAAATGTCTTGTGGTATTTTTATTATTTATCCTAATTTTTGATGGAAATGTTTTTTCATTTATTACTTTTAAATGTTAATGAAACATTTACATTAACCTTTTCTTTTTATCCTCTTTCAGAAAAGAAAAGTAATAGAAATGCACTCATGTAAGCATATCAAAACATATATATATATATGACAGGCCCCAGGCCTGCGGGTTAAATGATGAGGCATTCTATAACAAACTCTTCTTTATTTCTTCTATAATAATCTAATATTCAACATGGCATCCATTCGGCGCGCAACATTATAGAACAATAGACGGTAATCCGGCCAGGAGTCCACCAGCTACTTCTCTCCAGTACGCGTTCGCCCTCGTCAGCGCTCGCTCCACCTTTAAATATGTTTATTTACCCACAAATCCTTACGCAATGATAAAGAGTTCGCTCTATTTTTATTTCTTACTCCCTCAATTTTAAAGCTAATATTTTCAAACCTGACAATCCCCCCCCCCCTCAGCTGAAGTCTGGCACAGCCAGGTTGGCCAATCCTGACTGGCAAGTCCCCAGAGGATAAAAATAACAATATTCCAATATCAACTTCCCCAAATGAATTAAAAATCTAAGTTTTAATAATTGTATAAAAGAGTGAGCTGGTGACTCTCCTGACATGCAAAAAATAATATTGAATAACAAAATATCAAACTTTGGTATACAGCATTGATTACATAGAATTGTTTTCTGAAAAATACCACGCATCTAATACTTTCAACTATGACTACAATAATAATGAGGAAAAGAAAAACAACGTAAGATAATTCACATTAGACACACAAAAATATAGTAGTGTTAAACAACATAACATAATATCAAGTGAAAACCACACAAGATGTGTAATAATAGTAAACAATGTTAATAATAGTGATAAATGTTTAAAAGTTACAAGTACTTCAAAATGGTTATGTAAGTACATAAAAAGAATAGATATCAACTATGTAACAACAAAATGACTTCAGGAATATTGGTTATGTAAATATATGAAAAGAATATCTATCAAATACACAACAAAATGAATTTGGGAATACTGGTTATATAAATACCTAAAAAGAATATATATCACATACACAACAAAATAAATTTAGGAATACTGGTTATATAAATATCTAAAAAGAATATATATCACATACACAACAAAATGAATTTAGTAATACTGGTTATATAAATACCTAAAAAGAATATATATCACATACACAACAAAATGAATTTAGGAATAATGGTTAAGTAAACATATGAAAAGATACATCACATGCACAACAAAATGAATTTAGGAGCTCCCAAAAAAGAAAAGATTATATAAATATATCACAGAAATTTACTAAAATAAACACAACATCAACATTATATCAAAATATCACTAGAAATATAAAATGCAAAGATAAAAAAAAACAAATGAGTGTATTCCAGATATTAAGTACAGAAAAAATTCAATCAATGTCCATTTTTTTTTAATGTTTGTCATAATGTTTCACATAGTCCTTTCTTGGAAAAATCATAGAGTTCTCTCAATGTTCATCATTCAATTCTTGTTTATCTCACAGTTCTTTGTTTATTATTATCATTTGGATCACTACTCACAATCAACTTATTTCAAAAATACACAACCATAACAAAATCTTCAGAATATCACATAATATTTTGTACTTCTCCAGAATATACTTCTATCACAAAAATACTCACAATGAAATTAGTATAACATCTTGTATCATCAAATTGACCTCATTACCATGTTTTCGTACAGTCCATAATTAATATTCTTTTATCACAAATACTCACAATGAAATTATTATAACATCATGTATCATACAATTGACTTCATCACTATGTTTTCATACTGTCCATAATTAATGTATTTATTCAAAAATAGTTTTCAATAAGGTTTTCATTATGAATAAAATATAATACAAATATTCAATTACATTAAATTTTGATTTTCACAATGTAAACAAGACTTAAATTCAAATTTTATAAAAGCAACTTTTTTTTTAAATAACACTGCAGTTCTTTCAAAATAACAATGCACTTCTTCCCCCCCGCCAAATGTATCAGAAAAAAAAACACTCTAATAATAAATATAAATCAGAATTTAGCATAATTGGAAATTGGATTTTGAATGAAAAGGTTTTAATCTTGTAGAATGAACAATGTCTGTTAATTTTCCTGTATATTGATTTGGTTTATCTATTTCATAAGTAACATTTGAGAGTTTGTTGACAATCTGAAAAGGACCAATATAAGGACTCTGCAGTTTACTTGAATTAGGGTATGAGAAATTTTGATATAGGACTAAATCTCCAATTTTAAATTTTGCCTCAAAATAATGTTTATCATACCTTTGTTTATTTATCTTTTGATACTTAATTGTTCTGTTTACTGCAATTTGACTTGCTTGTTGTATAGGTGGGTAATTCAATTTTACTTGATTCGGTAATGGTGAGTCATATAACAATGTTCCAAACATCAAATATGCAGGTGGGAAGCCAGTGACATCATGTAGCGAGTTACTGTATTCATTTGTAACTTGTTCTAATAATTTTGTCCTGGGGATTTTTGTAGTTGAATTAACTTTACATCTTAATTTTGCTATTAATGTCTGATTAACTCTTTCATTCTTTCCATTACATTGTAGTCTATTTGCTGAAGTTAGTAATTGTCTAATATTATGAAGTTTCAAAGAGGTGAATGCTGCATTTCTATCACTTAACAGTTTTTTTGGGCATTGAATTGAAAAAATTCGTTTTAAGCAATTTGTGTAAGTTTCAGAAGTGACACTTTTGGATGAAAATGTCCAAGCATATCTGGTAGCATGGTCCAGAACAATATGCAGGTATTTCTTTTGTGAATTATGATAATTAAATCCTCCTACAGTGTCTAGTGACATCAGTTCAAATGGTTCTTCTGCCACGGGAACTTGTTCTAATAATCCATACTTTTTTTGTGTAGATTTTTTATTTAATTGACATGTTTCACAACATTTAACAAAATTTGAAATATCTAATATAATATATTTCCAGTAATAAATTGGGGAACTTAATTTTAACATTTTTTTCACACCTGGGTGACCAAATTGCTCATGTGCAGTTGTAATTAATTTTTCTCTCAAAGCTAATGGTACTACAATTTTAATTAAATTCTTTTTCTTAACAGTTAATACATCATTATATTTTGTATATTTTGGATCATTCAGGTTCTCTGAATTTTGGTATTCAATAATTTCATCAGTATTTAAAAAAATGACAAATGGGTGATGTATAATGACATACAGGGCTCCTCGACAACATATCTGCTTCAACATTTAATTTACCTTTTATATAAACTATCGAATATTCATATTGAGAAAGTTTTAAACTCCACCGAAATAAACGTCCAGTTAAATGTTTTACACTTTTAAGCCATTGTAAGGCAGCATGATCAGTATGTATTGTGAATTTGGATCCATGTAGGTAACAGTGAAATTTGTCTAGGGCATCTGTAATTGCTAAACATTCTTTTTCTGAAATTGTATAATTTTTTTCATGTTTAAGTAATTGTCTCGAGTGATAAGCTATGGGGTAAAGTGTTCCATCTGGGTGTTTTTGTTTTAAAATTACACCTATTGAATCTTGACTTGCATCACAAAATACATGACATGGATAATGTGAGTTGTATAATTTCAGTATAGGTTTTGAAATTAAACAATTTTTTAACTTTTGATAAGCTTCCTGACATTCACGTGACCAATTCCAAACTGCATATTTTTTAGTAATTTATTTAATGGTACTCTAAGTTTCGCATAATCTTTAATAAATTTTTGATAAACTTTGATGGAACTAAGAAGTCTTTGGAGTTCTTTTACATCATTAGGTGGTGCAAATTTTCTTATTGTTTCAATATTTGGATTACTTGGGGAATAATGACTTTGTGTTATTTCATATCCTAAAATTTTTATTTTTTCCTGTGCAAATTGACATTTTGACTTTTTAAATTTAATGTTTTCTTTTTTACAAATTTGAAATATTTTATCTAAATGAGTTAAATGCTCTTCCCAAGATTGTGAGAAAATTATAATATCATCAAAATAGTTTAAAGCAAAAGTTAACTGATATTTTTGTAAAAGTTGTCTTATAGTTCTTTGGAAAACAGCTGGGGAATTTTTCCAGCCAAATGGAAGTCTTAACCATTCATAGAGTCCAAAATTAGTTGTGAAAGCTAGTTTTTCTGCATCTTTTTCATGAATTTTTATGTGCCAATATCCACTTGTTAAATCGAGAGTAGTGAAAAATTTAGCATGAGTTAAATTATCAATTACAAAATCTATCAGAGGTACAGGGGTAGAATCATTTCGTGTTATTTCATTTAGTTTTCTATAATCAATACATAATCTTGATTTTTTCCCTTCATCTTTTTTATATGCTAAAGTTACAGGGGCAGCATATGGACTATGCGAGGGTCTAATAAAACCTGCTTTTAACAATTCTTCTATCTGTGTTTGTATTTCTTTAGATTCTTTTTGACTATTTCTATAGGGACGTAGACTTATAGGAAGGTCTGATATTAAATGAATTCTTTGTGGCTCCAAATTCATACAACCTACATCATATTTATTTTGTGAAAATATATTTTGAAATTTGTCAAGAAGTTGGGTTAAATCTTCCCATTGCTCACTAGTTTGTTTTGGTATTGTGTCCTCAACAACCATGGCTGGGTTAAACAATATTTTCAGATCAGCTTCCTGGCTCTCTGGTATTTGATCTAAATAGTTATAACCCTTAACAGTACTATTATTTTCATGATTAGCATTGGAATAGTTCATAAGTTTATCATTTTCAAGAGTTTTACAATATGTCCCATGATATATTCTCAATTCACTAACACACTTATTATTTGAAATTTTAACATTACTTAAATTTTTACCAAATTGAAAAACACACATTTTACGAATACTAATATCAAGTTTAAATAAATGTAAATATTCAAGTCCTAAATAATATAAGGCAATTCAGTATCAATTACAAATAAATCTATTTGCTTAGATATATTACCGATATTCATAAAAACTGTAATTATACCTTTGGGATAAGTAGTCCCGCACGTTTGTTTTATTTTTACATCACTATTTTTTAAATTCTTAAAATTTTTAAGTTGTTTAGATAAGTTTATTGGAATTAATGACACATTGCTTCCTGTGTCAACTAGAGTAAAAAACTGCTCGGAACATACCGTTGATTTGATAAGTAGTTGTCATCCCTATCGTTGGATATTTTCACTATTTCTGGGTGGGCGAAAATTATGTTTATTTTGTTGTACAAACTGCCTAGGTTGACTGTTAAACTGCCTTTCATTGAAACGCACCATGTGTGATTGATGTGGTTGTCTATATCCTCTTGATTGGAATCGTAGTGGATCAGTTCCTGTGTTTCTATTGCCGTATGCTTGATTCCGAGTATTCCATATTCTAGAACTTCCACTTTCTCCCGCATTTCGATTGGAATTGTCCGGTGTCACGGCTGTTAGTTGTCGCATTGTCGAAATCCATTGGCAGGGTGTAGAAATATTTTTAATAACTAAAAACTTTTGAAATTCCTTTGGACTAGATACTGTCAAATGTTCTACTATGGAACTGTCTTCGTAATTAAGTTTCTTTCCTAGGGCAAGTTTTCGGTAAAAAATGAAATCAAGTTTTTGTTGTCTTCTAGTTTTAGGTTGTGGAACTTTTGTATTTCTTCTTGTCTGGTCACATCAAATACCGTAATTAACAATTCTCTGTTTTCTTGGTACGTATTATTAAATAGTTTATTATCGCACCAAAACTTGATGTAAATTCCTGTTAAGTATTTTGGGAGGTTTTTATGTTTCCAATGTTCGTCTTTTTGATATTCGAGGCATTGTTGATCAAAACAGTCCAGAAAACTTTTAAAAGAACTAAACTTAGTATTGTCAAATACAGGTAAAAAAAAATTGTTCTGAAGTGTCCCTTGGTGACTCCTGCCGGAGAGAATCGTTTTCTATTGTATTATGATTGTCCATGCATTCGCTAGTTCGAAAAAATAAATTCTTAAAGTTCATTTTCTTGGTTTCGTGGCATATATGGGGTTTCCTCTCGGTATCCAGCCGGCTCTTGACAGGCCCCAGGCCTGCGGGCTAAATGATGAGGCATTCTATAACAAACTCTTCGTTATTTCTTCTATAATAATCTAATGTCCAACATGGCGTCCATTAGGCGCGCAACATTATAGAACAATAGACGGTAATCCAGCCAGGAGTCCACCAGCTACTTCTCTCCAGTACGTGTTCGCCCTCGTCAGCGCACGCTCCACCTTTAAATAGGTTTATTTTCCCACAAATCCTTACGCAATGATAAAGAGTTCGCTCTATTTTTATTTCTTACTCCCTTAATTTTAAAGCTAATCTTTTCACACCTGACATATATATATATATATATATATGCTTGTGTGTAAGGGTAATTTTTATTTTTTAAATATTTTTTTTTTGTTATTATTATTTTTTTGTATTTCGAATTTCTGAAAAATTATTTAAGTTTTGTTGCATGCAATTTAATTTCCTTGGTAATAAGAATCGTAAAAAAAGAAAGATTTACAAAATGTGAAGTTATTAATTACTTTTGATGACGTTCAACTGTTTTATATCGAACTTTTATTTTCCAAACGTTTGATTCTGAACTGAATTTGAGATTGTTCAACGTTTTTCAGCATTTGTTTTTCTTAATTTTGTTCGTAAATGTGTTTAATTGTTACGTGATTGAATCTGCATTTATTTTATCTGAGTACTTTTAATATTTCACTAAAATATCTGGCAACATTTTTCTTCTGACTGCAATAGCTATCCATTCAAAAATTGGGCAATAGGTTGTTTTACCTTCATTGGTTATATTTAAGTTTTTGGCAATAGTTTTTCAACCTATTTTGGCTAGATATGTAAGTAGAATCTCGTAATAAAAAAAGATACGCTGAAATTCTATAAGCGCTTTTGTGATAAACTTTGATATCTTGAATGCTACTCAAAATCACTGTGTTATTATTCTCATTGATCAACATTAATAAATGTATGTTTCAGAGTGCTGTCTTTACGTAATGGATTTGTGCAGTTATTCAAATAAATCATTTAACATGTTCATATTTCTGTTCGAAATCTATTGTATACATATCCTCCTCTTAAATTAATTGGATTAAGATCCTATCTCTCAATTTCATACATATCGTCTTTTAATTTGATTAAAGATAAATTCATACATTTTTTAGTCTAACTAAAGTTGATGACGATCTCTGAAAACAATGTTATTTTATCAGAGCTATTAGGCTTTCTCTACGTACGAAGATGCATTTGTATGTTTGGAAAAGTATCAAAAGATCTGCAGCAATTTTAAAAAATAAATTCAAAACCAGACAAATCAAAATCTAGGTCTAGAAAAATGATAAATAACGTGGTGTTTGCAAAGAGTAATGCTCAAAATTTATTTTGTTCTGAGTGTTCAGTAATGCGTTTAACAATGCTATATAAATACACTACTCTCAACATTTCTTAAAAAAATTGTTAAAGAAAGGTGGAATTTATTCAAAAAATAAAAACTGAGTAATAACTGTTTTCGAAAAAATTAGTTTGTTTCTAAAATTTCTAATATCGATGAAATGTAGATTGCTTCATGCAAAACACCCCGCATTGTTGCATACTCATAGAACTGTGCGACTGTCTTCTTTAAGATTTAATAAACTGTTACTGTTCCAAATATTGATACTGATCAATATCTGAATTCCAGTTGTATGATAAATTTGCATTCATATTGACAACAGTAGTTCTGGCATAGCCAAATAATGGATTTTTTTTTCATATAGAGCTTTAATACACTCGGGTAATCAACAAAGTTTGCAAACGTTATGGCCTTTTCTCAACTATCGCAATTACCCATGGGAACAAAAAATTACAAAATAACGAATGTTAATAATATTTTTGCGGAAACAATTCTTTTTGAAGAGTATCTCTTTTTGAAATCATTCAATTCTAACAAAAATTTCCATTTTAGATGCACAACGTAACTTCCAACCTTCCTAACTGTTCTCTTAAAGATTATTTTTTTCTTCATTTGAGGCTTACATTAAGCTGATATAAATTTTAATGCGTTTTGTCCAATTGATATTTTAATAAGGGTAAATTTGTTTCTTTTAATCATAGTAGGTCAATCACTTCTTGGATTAAAAGTTACTTCTTGTGCCTTATATGTAAATTTTGGATGCAGTTACTTTTAGGAGCCCTACGGTCAAGTCACTTTAAGAAAAATGTCCGAGCTTTAAATTCTCTGCTACATTACAGATGACTTATGATCCTCAGAAATTTAATATATTTCCGATGTAACTTATATTCAGAATTTTGAAGGATCCTATACAAATAAAAACAGGGTCACTTATAATTGTTAGGGGAAACTGGGCGCTCTCGAATTCGAAGCAAAATTTGGCTTTTCAAAAGATCATTATTTTCAAAAACAGAAAGACTCCATAAATAAACAATTCGCGTCATGCAACCCACATATACTTTTCTTAATATAATATAACATAAAATTATTAAATATATAAAATATTTTAAGAAATAAAAGGATTCGAAAAAGTTCGCACCAAAAGTAGCTTTCGTATACATGGTGCTCATTAGGTACATGTATGTTTACACTTTTATCTATATATATAAAGTAGAAAAGCGACTGACTGACTGACTGACTGACTAATCACGATATCTCCGGAACTATTCAACCTACAGATTTGAAATTTGGTAGACATGTTCCTTTCATAGAGTAGAGATCAGCTAAGAACGGAATTTGCAAAATTCCAATAGCAAGGGGCGTTACGGGGGGTTTAAAAGGCGTTATAAGTAATTGTTTACATTTTTAAACTACTCGACGTGCAATCTTGAAATTAGGTAAACAAATACCTTTCATAGAGTAGAGATCCCCTACAAAATGAGTTAAGTGAAAATTGACTCCCAAGTGGCGTTGCGGGAGCTTAGGGGCCGTTGCAGATAATTATTTCCATTTTTAAGCTATGAGACGCAAAGTCTTTATATTTGATAAATACATTCCTTTCATAGAGTAGATATCAGCTACAATATGGGTTTTGGCAAAATAGCCAGCTAAGTGGCGTTGCGTGGGATTAAGAGGCGTGATAGATAAATATTTTCGTTTTTGAACTGCTTGACCTACCAACTTGAAAATTAGTAGGCATGTTTCTTTCATGGAGTAAATATCCGTTACAAAATGGGTTTCTCGAAAATTGACACCGAGGGGTGTTGCAGGGGGGGGGGGTTAAGGGGAGACATAAATAATTATTCCAATTTTTAAACTATAAGACGTACTGTCTTGAAATTTTGTAAGCGGGGATTCCGCTTATAAGGTAGATATAAGCTACAAAATGGGTTTCGTGAAAATCGAAACCCAAGTGGCGTTGCGGGGCTTAAGGGGCGTTATAAATAATTACTTTCATTTTTAAACTACTGGTCGTATAGTCTTGAAATATGATAATCAGAAGCCTTTCATGGATTAAAGATTCGTGTTTTGTGAAAATCGACCCCTAGATGGCGTTGCAGAGACTCAATGGGCGTTATAGGTAATTTTTTAAAAAATTTATTAGACGCAAAGTCTTCAAATTTGGTAAGCAGATTCCTTTTATAGAGTACAGTTCCCCTACAAAATGGGTTTTGAGAAAACAGATCCCTAAGTGACGTTTTGGGGGCTCAAGGGGCGTTAAAGATAATTATCCCCATTTTTAAAATATTAAACGTACAGTCTTGAAATTTGGTAAGCAGATTCCTTTCGTAGAGTAGGAATTTGAAGGAAATCAACTCTTGGGGAGCAAGAGGTTACTGGGGCGTATTGACAAAAAAAAATCCTTTTGCGAACTACAAGGACTATAATAATGGAATTTGGTTTGCATTTTTATTTTGTTGAATTGAAATCCGCTAAGAATGGTTATTTTGGTAAACGACTCTCAACGGGATTACGGGGGGATAGTAAAAATTTCGTTTTTTCCCCCTGTTAGATTTAGATTTGAAATTTGGCTTGCATGTTCATTTTCCAGAGTAGAGATCCATCGAAAATTGGTTTTGCGGGAATCCACTTGGTTATAGGGTTACGAAAGCGCAGACATCATTCTATACTTAAATTTTAGAAAATACAAATTAGATAAGTTCTGCCCTTTCTTTTTTTTATCAAGAAACGACAAGTATATTTTTTAATAAATCGAATTATTATTGCTACGACTTAGATATCAACAATTTATATCAATATATATAAAGGAGAAAAGTGACTCAGTGACTAATCACGATATCTCCGGCACTATTCATCTTACAGACTTGAGAATTGGTAGACATGTTTCTTTCATGGAGTAGAGATCCGCTAAGAACGGATTTTGCGAAATTCGAACCGCAAGATGCGTTACGGGGGGTTGAGGGGCGTTATAATTAATTGTTTACTTTTTTAAACTACTCAACGTACAATCTTGAAATTGGGTAAGAAGATTCCTTTCATAGAGTAGAGTTTGGTGAAAATCGATCTCCAAGTGACATTGCGGGGGCTTAAGTTGCGTTATAGAAAATTATTTCCATTTTTAAACTGTTAGACGCACAGTCTTTGAATTTGATAAATAGATTCCTTTCATAGAGTAGAGATCAGATACAAGATGGGTTTTGGGAAAATAGTCCCCCAAGTAGCGTTGCGGGGGATTAAGGGGCGTGATAGATAAATATTTTCATTTTTGAACTACTTGACCTACCAGCTTGAAAATTGGTAGGCATGTTTCTTTCATGGAGTAAATATCCGTTACAAAATGGGTTTTGGGAAAATTGACCCCAAGGGGTGTCGCGGGGGGGGGGGTTAAGGGGAGATACAAATAATTATTGCAATTTTTAAACTATAAGACGTACAGTCTTGAAATTTGGTAAGCAGATTACTCTCATAGAACAGAGATACGCCACAAAATGCGTTTCGTGAAAATTGACCCCCAAGTGGCGTTAAGGGGGCGTAAGGGGCGTATATTCTTCAATACAATCGAATTCTTAATGCCAGGACTTAAACATCAATAATTTATAGATATATATAACCAGCAAAATTTATAAAACATCATGAAATACCCAGCGAAGCGGGCGGGTAACAGCTAGTAACATATAACACCACAAAACATGCTGTTTTAGTTATCAAAGGGTGATTTTATTTAAATGTAATAGATCTTTTTGTATTTCCTTACTTAGAATTTTTTTAAAAATTTTGACTTTTTAAAATTTTGATAAAACTGACATTTTTTTTTTTTTAAATTAACAGTAAAAGTAAAAATACTAACATTTCAGGAATGAAATTAGATGCATTCAGTGCATTGTCTTGATACAAAAGCTCATACCAAGTTTCATTAAAATATAATGAATAAATTTTTCTACACATGTACCTGTGTTAAAATTGTACTTACCTAAAATTTCACTTTTAGAATATTCCAGGACTGTGCTCATCTTCCATAGACTCTCCTAAGACATCCTGCTTCCTTTTAATTTTCCTTTTAGTTGTTCTTGCTTCTTTGATAGCTTTTGAAACATCCATAGAGGCTTCACAAATTCTGACGTAGTCAATTTTACGAAGGCCTTCACAAGTAGTGATACCTGGATTTATTTGTTGTGCTTTTAATACTTCTGTTCTTGCATATGCACATTCATGAAAACATGTAACTGCGTCCATAACACCCATTTGCAAAGTTTTTTTTGCTCACAAATGTGTTTTTTGGCACGTTGTTTTACACACGCAGTAACTAAAGCTTTGTTTGGGTCTCTGAGTTCGACCATGCAAACATTTCAATAAAAAATATTTCGCAGTTAAATCTCTAAACATTTCTTTAATTTTAAAAATAACTTCTGGGAGGGAATGTCTGTGGGCTACTTTTCACCAGATACAAGGCTTTTGTTTTACCCGCATCAACTTTCTTCTCCCATAGGGAAACCAACCATGTTGTGGATTTTCATCTGTTGACAGTTTGTGGAAATATATTGCCCAGATAGATCTGGACATATCTGCGACCAATTTTCCAACATTTCTTCTTATAGCTAGACCATAGTATTTTTGCAGCAACAGAATATCTGTATCTGTCAGCCTTCCTCTTCCAGATATTAGTTTATTGTCTGACCACTTGCTGGATTGTAAACTGTTCGTTGGGGCTCTCAGTCTTGATACGAACCTTTTTTGGACGTGCCCGACACACTCCAGTTTTTCAATAGGAACATCATCACCGTATATGTTTGGCTCTTGAACCTTTAGGAACCCTTTCGAATCTCGATCTCCAAGAAATTCAACATACTGAACATTGTAATTTGGTAATGAGCGATTGAAAATTCGCAATGCTCCTTTACTCTCCAATCCTGCAATAAATACATGATAGTTTGTCGGACAATTATCACAGATTTTATTCTTAATTTTGCATTCAAAACAATATTTTGATAAGCACTCAAAATCAATAACTTTTCCGTAATAGAAAGAAGTTGCCGTTTCTACAGTGCTTCTCAAACTTTCAGCACAGACGACCCAATATTCAATCATAATTTTCACATTGCGCCCTCCTCCATTCAACAACAATGTATTGAATTCGAAAATACGATACTTTGATGCTAAAGCTACAATACGACTTTAACTTTCTTAGTGCCGCCATATTTTTTTACGTCTTTCTCAGCCAATGCGTAAATTTTCCGGACGTATATATACGTCTTTCTGAAGTACAATCTTTTCTGCGCACTCGGATCCATAAAAGTATACCGAAGGTTTTGGAATGCAATAAAAGGGCATGGACAGTGTTTGGGAAGTATTTACTTACATCAGAGGATTTGCTTATGTTTATTCCTTTTCTTCCACTTCCAATACATCACATGCGCGTGTATACGTGCCAAAAGATGGTAAAGGGGAGCGAATTGTGTAACTTTTAATCGGTAGTTAAGGGATTAAATATAAAGTGTTATCAACAAAATATCAAGATAATTGTTAATTTTTGCGTATAGTTTTATATATGACAAGTCCGTGAAGGCGCCGGTAATTATTAAATTTGTTCTTAACTTAATTGTTAAATTAATTATAAAATACATTGTGCAGTAGTTATACATTTATAAGTGTATTATATCAGCGTAAATGTTTTTCTTTTATTATGTTTGAATGTATTGTGTTTGTTTACTTTCAACAAATTAATATTTTTGATGTGTAAAATATTTCCTCTCGGTTGCTGGAGATTTGTGGGAGTGATTTCGTGAAAAGGGACGGAAATGAGTAACAGGAAGTTGGGGAAGCGCGCGCTATTCAGTGAAGTTCTGTTTTCTCTCCTTCATTTGGGAAGGGCTCCACCCCCTGTGGTCTAGGCCGTGGGATCTTTTTGTTTTCTCACTTTAGGATCAGAGAAGAAGCTAAGTCCTTTAGGTAGAGACGTGGTTAAACAATGACGAACGTGTTTCGGTAGTTGACTTCGATTCCTGCGTACAATTTAAACGACCAGGCCACAGAGCAGCTGGTGTTGCGATCTATCGTAAACAGAACAACTCACATGTTGTGGCTCGACATGTGGATAATTCTTATCGTCAAGCAAGGGGACTGGGTATTGTTAGTCAAGATGTTGGGGACATATGTGCGGCAAAATGATTATTTGAAAATGAACAAACAGTGATTTCGGTGGTCGTATACATTTCTCCGAATCAAACGGTTCAAGAAATTAAAGATTTGCTGCATTTTTTACTTTTACCATATACCGAAGATGTTTCTGCTCTTTAAAAAAAACTATCACTCGCTTCCCTTGATTTTGAGTGGTGATTTTAAAGTTAACTTCAGTTTGCTAGAAGCCGAGCCACTCATAGCTTTTTTGAATGATGAACTCAAGCTCGAATGAACACAAATCGAAATGTTTCGAGAACTAACAGTGGTACTGTTATAGACGCTATCTTTCAACGGTTTTTAAGTACTTTGAAAACACAAGTATATGTGTCATATTTTATTTATCATAAAATATCATTACCGTTCTTCCCCAAACTGAAGAAGAATAATTATTTTTGATAAAAAATTGCATTATTCCTTGTGTTAATTAAATAAAATTTCCATTAAAGATATAATTATTCCATAGAAAATTATTTTCAATCATATTCGATACTTTTTTTTTCATGATTTAAATTGCTATTGCAAATTTACTACGATAACATGTCAGATGTTACACATCGTATGTGACTACTGTAAGGCTCGTTTCTTTTTTTTAAATAATATTTTTTTTCGACTTTTCAAGATGTTCTCGCCCTCTTTGTAGGTTCATCACGCCCCCTAGAGGGGCGCGCCCCACAGTTTGAGAAGCACTGCGTTACAACGCCATTCTTTGAAGTGTGACCTTTTCTTTACCAGGTCTCATCAGGAGCAATTGCTATGTTCTTAACCTTTTATTTTTCAATGGAAGCTTCATTAACGCTGTTAATCATTGGACGAGATGAAACAGTTTCCAACACATAACAAATTAGCGTTGTGATGTAGTAGCGCTCTTTTCTTTAATTGCTGGGAAGAAGTGGCCCTAATGGGTTAAGCTTTGATGTAGCCGCGCTCTTTTCCCTAATTGTTGGGAAAAGGTGGCCATAATGGACTGTGAACTCTGTTCCCACGACCCTTCTCTCATAGTCCGAGAGTGGACATGTTCCCCGGCCTGTGTGGAATTTCCGTTCCCACGCATCCTTGGCGACGGTGGGGCGTCAGTTCAGCACCCAACATTTGGACCAGGAATTTTCCCACGTTGGAGAAGCCGACAGACAAGGGACAAAGGGAGCCGAAAAGAGTGACCGAGAGCAACCTGGTCTTTAAAAGGCGCGGCGTAAGATTTTGAAGGGAGATCGGACGAGAGAACCGATTGGAGGCCTCTCTAAAGATCCAGCTTGAACGATTCAGCGAATTATCTCGTCAGCGATCCAGCGATAGCAAAAGACTGGCCGCGATTACCCTGCCTCTTCAATTATAATCCTCTGCGAAGGACTTTGGATATTACTACGAATGCAGAGACTGAACCTGATCTTGGAACGAGTGTTCTGTTTTAGTTGATCTTCACTTTAATAAATTTTATATGTATAAGCTGAGTGAAGTCATTACAGCGTTTACAATATTTCAAATTTAGATGGAGTCGGAGGCAAGTTCATCAGCGCACAAAATTTCAGAGCTGCACTTTTTCCAATTTCAATGCAACTGCCATAAACAAGTCTCAAATTTATTTCTTATCCATCTGATACAGTATTTGAAGTCATTGAACCATGACTAGGACCACCACAATTGCAAGTTGTTGATACACTGGTAGGAAGGCTTTGGCGACTACTTTTATTTTCAGCAACATCGAGGCACAAAGATATATCACAATATCTGCATTTTGCAATATTGTTTAATATATCGTTACGTATATTTAAGTCAATAATAACATACCTGATTTGAGATTCAGCTGAAAAATTACCTTCTTAGTCAAAAGCTCCTTCACTCTCCCGAATCTTTTTTTAGAAACACAGATATCAACTTGTACCTCTCAACACTTACTGCATTTTTTCTACGAATTAAATGACGTTTGAGCTGTCCAAATATCTTTTTTGAGGCATTGCAGATATTTAAAATACTTTTAAATAAAAAACAAACATAACGTTAACAAGAAAAAGTAAATTGGAAGTTAAAATATAAAGTTCGTAACTCACTTGTTTGTAACTCAAGCACAAGAAAAAAAAGATTTCAAATTTCGCACAGCTTGTATTATAAACAAGATTGAGTTGAGTAGATATAATCCTTATGAAACCACAAGAATAAAATAAAAAAACCCGTACTAAGTGATATTACAAGGGGTGATCAAATGAAAAGGTACGAAACGACATAAAAATTAAACAGTTAAATATTTATATATTCCGCCAAGGGAGAATGTAGCGAGACATCTCGGGATGCCATTGGAGACTCTGACTGGGATCGGATCATGCGCGGGTGCCCGCATGCGCAGGAGAGAGCAAAGGCTCTTATAAAAAGCTGCGTCCAAATGATGCGAGCACAGAATTACTCGAGCACAGAAAAAGCATCAACTCCGATGTGTACTGTGAGACACTCCGACGCCTACGCAGGTCCATCAAGAACAAAAGACCGGTGCTGCTCATGGAGGGTGTGGTTCTGCTCCATGATAACGCGCGTCCACACGTCTCCAGAGTCACACAAATGGAACTGGACAAGTTCCAATGGGAGACGTTGGACCATCCGTCCTACAGTCCGGACATGTCACCCTGCGATTTCCATGTGTTTGGTCCACTGAAGAAACACCTGAAAGGAAAGCGCTTCAACTCGGACGACGTACTCAAGCACACTGTGAAGGACTGGGTCTCGTCACAGCCACAGGAATTCTGGGAACAAGAAATCCTGCGGCTTGTTCATCAGTGGGATCGTTGTGCTCAGGCCTATGGTGTATATTTTGAATAAAGTCTATATTTGTACCCACCGTGTCGTTTCGTACCTTTTCATTTGATCACCCCTTGTAAAACACCAATCTACATAAAAACATACTTCGGTCACTGAAAAATGGGCTTGGCAATTGATGTACGATAACGTCAACAACAGGCGTGTTAGCTGTTGTTTACTTTTAAAACCGCAATTACTCGGATATTAAGCTTTAAACCTATACATGTTACACATTTTCGGAATCAGCATTAACTCTACTTTTTTTTAAAGATAAAAACTGAAAAATCGATTTTTTGAAAGTTTTAAAGTTTCGGAATTTTTTATGCCAGGAAAAAGATCACTCACTGCAAAGCATCTCCAAAAGCGAAAAATGATCAGCTTGCTCATATGAATGAGAGTTTTTTTGATGAAACCAATAACGCGTTTTAATTTCAAAATTGATTAAGTACCAGCACTCAAAATAAAAAAAAAACGTTTGTAGTGTTAACTGTTAAAGAAAATAAAGACATTGATGTACAAAATTAACGAATGCTCTCGAATCTCCAACGGCTCTACTACGAATTGAAATAATTTTTTCACCTATTTATACCGGGGTACTATGTACAAAAATATATTTCTGTAACAATGGAGACATGAGGTTTCGACAGTCTCATTTGACAGCAAAATCAACAAAAAGAGGGAATTCATCTTTTTTTTTACTTCAAAAGAAGAATGAGGCGTTTGAATGCATACTTGCTTACTTTGAGTTCTTTTAATAATAAATTTCTAAACATACAATTATTAGGAAGATTAGCTCATATTTTTTTTTAAATGTGTTAGGATGCTTATGAATATAAAGTTTTTAATTAGAAGAGAAAATGCATCATTTGGGGCAGAATTCTAGAAGTACCTTTTTATGTGACATACACTGTATTGTAAGTTAAAACATTATACTTATTTATGGGAGAAAAAGAAAAGAAAATCATTGACATACTGTTTTTGTAGAGTTAAAAGCCTGATTTTTCAAAATATTTTATAATTTCTATTTAAAAAGTGATATCTCTCTCTTTTGATATTTTAAGCAAAATCGCAAATTTAGAAAAAAAAATAAACATTGAAACTCTTTTTTTTAAAAACACTTCGCAATTGCAAACATATTTTCTCATTTTTCAGTTTGTTCAGAGAATTTACATAAAAAAAAACTTCTCATTAACTTCTGGTGCAGAATGGGCCATGTTTATGCTATTTTTTGTAAATGTTTACCATTTTTTCCCCCTGTTTAGTAACAATAATTTATTTTTCTCTTCTTAAGTTTAGCATATTTTCTTAAAATTTTCTAAACAAATCTAAAAACACAAAAAATTTCCATATCACATTTTTTTTAAAAAAAAGTTGTCGCAAGTAATCGGATACCTTAATAAGAAATAATACCACGACCTCTCCAAGCTACTATGTACTTTCCCGTCAAGCTACTGTATTTTTGTTCATTTAGCAAGAAACGAATATGGCTTTACACAAAAATTTTAGCTTTCGGAAATGAACAAACAAAGTACATCACACACAGCCACGCAGGTGCCATTTAGGAGAGTTGTGAAATAAAAGAGAAGAGTGGTATCACACACACATTTGTTTCGTAGAAATGAGGCTAACTTGGCTTTGAAATACCCTCGGAATAGGTGGCAACTCGAGCAAATTATGTTTCTCTAGACTATTTTCACCCTTACCCCCTACAGACGTCACACAAAACATCTCATCTCTCAAATTATGCTTCTTTCAATACTGTTTTCACCTTGTTGTTGTTGTTACTTATGCCACCTGATCGAAAGTAACATCAGGTCAAGGTCAACACAATTCATTATGGTGCACGGCCATATTTTTACTGTCGTTAACCTTAGCTTTGAGCACCACGTTGTTGGTAGTACGATTTGGATCGGTTCCACCCTGATTTTGTGGGAGAATACCCTTGGTGTGGTCAAGGGCCTCCCACTTCTTTTTATCTTCCACCAACCAGACGAGAGGATTTATGGCTCAACGGCTATTTAGAGTACCCTCATGCCTCAAAGGGGTACTATACATTTACAAACATCCATGCCTTCTCCGGGATTCAAACGCAGGCCCTATGACAATGGAGTCAGCGTCACTAACTACAATACTGGATGGGTGGAAGTTTTCACCTTAGAAAATAGATATAAGAATTACATTTACCAGAATCTAGAGAATAAAGAGAACATTCTAGGACTGGAATGCTGTACTTGGCTAGAAATTTTCTGATAAACACTGCAGAATGATCCGGTGAATTATCTTTGTTGAAAATCCAGAACTTGTCTTTCTACAATTCTGGTCATTTCTTCCGTAGTCTTTCACAGAGTTACACAAAAGCGTGAATTGAAAGATATTGATTAATAGTTTGACTTTATAGAACCTAATGAAAGTATACATAATTCCATGAATATGAAAGAAAAAAAACATCATTGCTTGGAATTTTGGTTCGTTCATTTGAGCTTTATTGGCTGTCAGTAGATGGGCTCATTCATTACAAGGATTGGAGCACCATTTCAGGATTATATAAGTAAATGAAAATTTTTTGAATAATTCAAAGACATTTTCAATAGAATTTAAATGCCATTGCAAAAATTTCTGCAAGCTTCTTGTTATTCAAAAGTGAGAGTTCCAGGCATCATTTTGGCACATACATTTGCATGACAAGACTGTTACATAAAATATGCCGTACGTAATTTTTGTTGATTACTACATTCTCAGCAATTGTTTGAATACCTAATTATGGTCAGATCAAACCAGGTTACCAATTTTGTTGATATTGCTTTCCGTCTTCTATGTCAAAGGCTGATCAGGGTGTGAATCATATTTTACACCTCCTCAGTCAATTTGAAAACGCTTAAAACCATGTGTGTACTATAAGTCTTCATTACCATACACTTGTTTCATTGAAATATAAGTTTCAGCGGCGGTTTTCAAGTTTTATGTAAAATTTCACAAGCATTCGTTAATCTATTGTTACACTTATTTTTCCGGCGAAAAAAAAAAGAAAAAAAAAACCTCTAATACGAACCAATACAACAGCTATACGGATTTGTTTATAGGAATGAGAAGTACTGCATTCAAAAGAGAAGGCTTTAGGCTTATTAACTGTGGATCGCTAACGCGTTTGGTGCATACTTATTTCTTCTGTAACAGCGTCAGTCTCTTTATTAAATAGCCACTCCTTGTATTTATTATTATTAGCTAAAATTATTAATAACTGCTATTTAATTTATATGCAATTTTAAGAATATATTCTTAATTTTATAAAATTAGAAATCAATAATACACAAAGGGATTATTTGTGAATGCTGATTGAAATTTATTAGTTAATTTTTCCCTCAACATTTGCATGTTTGTGTTTTTACAAAATTCGTTTTTATAACTATATTTTTCTATAAAGTTAACATAATTTATATATTTATTTGCTAAGTGTTTGTAAATATTTACTTGTTAATGCTCATATATTTTAATAAATGTAAATTATTATTTATGAACGTATTGCCATGGTAGTTCATAATTTAAGAAACGATTTCAATGTAAATTATAATTTCTACAAAAACGTAATGTTTCTCTATCAGTTTTATACATTAAAATACTTTATCTGTGTATCTATTTTATTGGGCAGTAAAACTTATGTGTTCTCTTTTCAACTAATTGTTATCCCCATTATAACTAACTTAATACCAACAATTATCACATTAATTTATAATAATGCAAAAGCAAAATACAAAGTACAACAATATATTTTTCTAATTACAATAATTCAGATTTAGATAATGAATTTCCTTCTGATTAATAATGACTTAAACGTGAAATGTTTGATTGTTTGTGGTCATTGATCAATTTCAATCTATAGGGGGGAAAATATTGCTTAAAGCAGTGATTGTCGTAAATTTGTGCATGCGCTGGATAATTGTAGAGAGTAAAAATTGAATGACTCTATCATTTTTTTACTATTCATATAAAAATTGAAATAAACGATGTATTTTGTCATTTCTGTCTGTACTTTTGAAGGACGAAAGTCTAATCCACTGCATTTGGGTAAAATCAATTAATTCACCATTAACATTAACATGTCCGAATAAGAAATAGGAATATATATATATATATATATATATATATATGTGTGTGTGTGTGTGTGTGTAAATATTTGTCTGCTAGTAAATGAATAAAGTCATAATCTTCAAATGTTAATGTTTTATTATCGTTCATGCATCACCATTCCAACATGGCGGGCACTTGGCGCCTAATTGGGTAAAAAAAAAAGGCATCATAACTGCAAGATGACTCTCACCAGTCTCTCATCTAACATTATTCTCTTATATATATCAGTGTGCTCTACCTTAAATAGCCATATTCACCCTAAAATCTATAAGTGGTTTTAAAGAGTTCGGTCAATTTCTATTTATTAAGATATTTTTTTTTAAATTTAAGAATTATAGAAAAAAGCAATTGCTAACAAAATATCTAATTAACACACAATTCTGCTCTTGCTAAAATATATTCAAAATATTTCTTTAAAAAACAATACATTTATAGAAAAAATTTTCAATATAGAAAACTCTGTAAAAAATAATTATTTTTAAGTTATTCAAATATATTTTGTTTACATTGTGAAAAATTTTGTAAGAGGTATGACTTTTTCTCTTAACCTCCTCGGTTCTCTTGTATCATATATGATATAAAAGTTCCATAGCCATTTGCGAAGGCTGACCAGGAGAAACAAATTTGTGACCGGTTGCATCACATGAAGTACCCCCCCCCCAAACTGAAATCCCTTATATAATTTCCTACATTAGTCAACACTAATGCAGGAATTTTAGTAGCGTTAATTTCTAGCACCACTCTGAATCAAAACAAGATGTGTGCACGTCATCAAAGTATTTTTGTTTCTTATTTATATACACACATTAAACTATTTTTAAAATGTGTTTTTCTTTGTATGTGTTTACTTTACTAGTTCACAGAGAAAAAATAAATTTTTCGTGAAGCATTAAAGCAAAGTGACTTGTGAAATTTGTTTGTATCACTTGTGATAAAGTGATACCCAATCACTTATGAACATACATTTTAAGTCAATTCTGTTTTAATCTTTAGTTATATTTTGGAGGGGATTTGAAAATTGATAGAAGTATTTCTTTAATTAAAATCTTTAGTTGAGGTGTTTGCTTTTCATTTTTACCCATTTTTTCTCTCTAGTAATGTTTTATTTAATAAGTAATTTTTAAATGAAATGTTTGATGACAATGACATTTTAGAGCTAATGAATCGCGATGATTCTGATTTGTGTTCAATTTGAGGAATGAGAAGTGCTCGGCTTTAACAATTGTACAATTGTATAGACTGCAATTTTTCTATGCTTTACAAGTACTAGAAATGGTTTCAAGGCATTTCACGAAAATAAAATTAATGTTATTGTAATAATACTACTAAAAGGCATCTAAAACGCCGATAAAACTTTTCATGTTGAATTGATGAACTTTTTGTGTATTGTGTGAAAAAAGACTAAGATTAAATTACTGCGAAGTCACATAATACTGAAAAAAAATTCTGATCGTAGTGTTTTGTTTATAATGTTTCAAATGTAATACATACCCCCCCCCTGCCTCTATAAAATTACTGCACTTGTGATCATAGTTATCAAAGCATTTTTTAAGTACCTCTTAAAAGTATCAAGCTTTTATTTTTGTCTCGGGATTTCGGATTTTAACGAAAAGCTAATATCACAATTCAGCTATGATTTCACGTATGTATAAAAGTAACTCAAAAGCACAATAAATTTTCTGTTATTAAAAAATAAAGTAGCTTTTCTTAAATCTTTTTTTTTCAAGAGGATGGTACAACGAGAAAGAAAAACATACTTCGAAATAGATGTCAAAAATTTAAACACCTGCATTTCAATCTGAAGTTTAGAGAATGTCATACATTTTTTTTAAA
>BMAO01027603.1:0-22241 GCA_019973975.1 Trichonephila clavata | reverse complement strand
TTAAAAATGCAATTTAAAAATATGTAATCATAATGCTGGAAATAAAACAAGGTTTTGAAGAGAGATTCAATGATTTAACAATTTGGAAAATACATTTCTCTTTATTTATATCCATACAAAATAGAATTTGAACCACAATGGTGTTAACCGAATTTATGTGGCTAGGTATCGATAATTAAGACATGGAATTAGTTGAACTTCGAAGAGCGTGTGTGTAAAACAAATTTGAAGATTTGATTTCTGAAGTAGAAGGAGAAAAATTGCGTGAAAATCTTGCAGATACTAATATAATCCCACAGTAAAAACTGAAAATATTATATTATACGTATGGGATTTTTTACCAAATAATTTTATGCCAATGAAAAACTAGTTAATATGTATACTCTTTCAACGATGTGTGGTACACATAATCGTGTGGAAAATTAGTTTCTTCAATGAACTTTGTAAAATTTTCTAATACAAAATAACTTGACAGGGAATTAACTGCGTATTATTCAAACCGTGTTCCGCGGTACATTGGGTTCGCGAGATAAAAAATGGAAAGGAAAATTATAAGTTGTGTATGCAATAAATTCATGGTTCTCTATTAAGTTTGAACAAACCACGAATATCTAATCCTGCTTGTCAGTGCAAGTCACACGTACCATGGTAAAATTTTTTAATAAATATGCGATTTGGACAGCCTCTTTTTTTTTTGCGTATTTTAGAACTTATAATTCTTTGCATATGGGGTACATGTACCCCTGTATTTCTGCTATAGTGCACTATGGCAAAAATAACGTAATTAACCTTCATTTGTGTTTCATGATATTCTTTAGAAAGAATGGGGTAGAATAATTTAGAAAAATATTTAAAAAAAAAAATAGTGGCTATGTTGTGGCAACTTGATTTCGGAATTTCTTATTTAGTTCCAGAATTGATACGGAATAAGACAGAAATTTGAGAATCTTGATTTTGTGTTAAAACAGCACAAGTGTGTTTCAAAAAAAATTCTCTTCAGGTTCAAAAATTTTGCAGCCTTTTAAGAATTAATGCACATGTGTAAGTTAAAAAAGACAAAAATTATTGCGTTTGCTAGTAGTTTTTTTAATGTTATATGCGTAAACTTCCACCATTATCACTTGCTTCTTAGGTTATTTTCACATGTTGATAAAAAGGATTAAGTGTGCGTTTTCTTAACTGGAGTGCACCATAATTTTTCACAAACATTTTTGATCAACATTGTTATTTAATGAAATTTTTTTATTCGTTTCATGTTGAAAAAACTTTTTACTCGCTTATAAAAACCAATAGAAGTCCGCTTAAGGTAAGGAATGTTAAAGTGCTTTAAAGAACATCCAATGATTATTTACGATACGTAAAAGAATTCCAATAACACTAACTATGATCGAAATTGAAACAAAATGGGGCTATAATATCTTTCACAGTTTGAACTTTTTCGCACATGTTCAAGGACAGATCGAAGATAATATTACTTTAATTGGTTAATTCTTTGTATTCTTTTTCTCTTATTCTGTTGTGAAAAATGATAAAATTTGGGAACTTATTTTCTTCGAAAGCGAACGCAGTGAAGTATTACCAAAAATATGGTCTAATACGTAAGTACCCGAAAGACTATCGAGCTTAGCGGAATAAGAAACGTAACGTAACTGCAAGACAACATATAGATTCGTACTTATTCGTATTAATGGGGTGGTGTCTACATAAGTAAAACTCTTTTGTTATAACTTTGAACACAGCTACTGTGTTCTGGTCATCTAAATATAGTAGTTATTAGATCTTCCGTTTCTTTCAAGTGTACACGTTTTTCTTAAGTGTAATAGTTAATTCTTCTAAATCTAAGCTAGTTTATTTGTATTCTGCTACAGTTTTCGGCGTGATTTTAATCACGCCAAACAGGCTACAAACGGAATGTAGACATTATTCAAGATGGCCGCTTCGCACCTCGCGAAATATGAAGAATAAAAAATATTACTGAAACTTGATGAAACACCTGAGATCTATACAATTACAACCATTTAAAACGATTTAAAAAGTGGAATAAAAAGAAATTCCTTTTTTTTTTCAAGTAAAACGGCACAGAAAAGTGAAGAGGGAAATTGAATGTGAAGAATTTCAAAATGATTGTAGAAAAAGAAATTTAAATAAGCGAAAGCAGTAAAAAATTAAAAATAAATAAATAAATCAAGTGAGGATGAAAGAAGAATTAAATACTAAAAAAGCAACTTTAATATGGGAAGTGAAAAGAATTAGGAAATCATTATTAAAAATAAAACTGTAGAAATTAGCTATTTACTAACATTAAAAAAAGAATTCTGCCTGACAGAGGTGGAATTCACCACACAAAATTCGACCACGCAATTTATTACTTTTTTAAGAAAAAGTTGTTGAGTCTTTACTAGATTTATCACATTTCCCATTGGGTGAAATCAGTAAAATCTTAACTAAGGTACGAAAAAAGAAATTCAATACCTCATTTCTCTCTCGATAAAACAATTTCTAAATATGTTAATTGCCGCCCATCCGGTATAGTGGTCAGTGAAGCTGACTGCGGTGCCGCAGGGACTGGGTTCGAATCCCGGAGAAGGCATGGATGTTTGTGTTGTAATCGTTTCTTCTGTCTGTGTTGTTTACCCCCGTGTTATACGTTCGGTGGTGCACGGAGTTTATAAATGTTAAAAAAAAAAGAATACCTAAAAAAAAAAATTTAAATTGTCCAAAAGAGCGAAGACTAGATTTTAGTATATTACTATTTCGAGTATACCGTGGAACATTAAAAGCTTGAAGAATTGAAATTACTTCTAATTGTGCGAACTTAAATATTTTGTACTTTTTTAATTAGATAAAGTTAATGGCATATACAGCCTTCAATAGCTCTATTACTTTTGTATAAAAATATGTTGATGAAATAATAAAATATACCACTACTGAGATACATCAAGTACTTTTTTTTTCATTTAAAACTGTCTGAAAATAACTAAAAACAAGTTCAAACTCACTAATAATGTACAATAGCGAATCGATTATATCATTAAAACCTTTCTGAGTAAAAAAGGTAGAATCTGACGTTTTTATTATATAAAAATAGCTTTATTTTTTCTTAGGAAACCGTCGTCGCTTAGGAAGCTCACGTTTTTATTGTATCCATTTACTTTTACCCCGTCTTTGGAGACCGTCCTCATTTAGAATGTTGACGCATAGGTTACCCTGTCTTTAAAGACCGTCCTCATTTAGGATGCTGACTCACTGCTTTACCCTGTCTTTGAAGACCGTTTTCATTTAGGATGCTGACTCATAGCATTACCTTGCCTTTGAAGAGCGCCTTCATTTAGGAAGCTGTCTCATAGCATTACCCTGTCTTGGAAACTGTTCTCGCTTGGAAGCTTACGTTTATATTGTATCCGTATACATTTGCCCTGTCTTTGGACACCATCATTCATTACAGGTACTGACGCACATCTTTACCCTGTCTTAGGAAACTGTTCTTGTTCACGATGCTGACACATAACTTCATTTTGTCTACAGACACCGTCTTTATTCAGAAAGCTGACGTATTTATTAGAGAGAGAGGACGACGTTTTAATTGCATTAAAATTGCTTTACTTTTTCTTTCGGATATCGTTTGCAAATGCATTACTAAATTATTTTTAGTTTATTTTATTAATAAATAAATTAAAAGTAAAAAATCTTTTTTAAAAAAGTTTTTATTTAAAAGCACTAAAAAGAATAAAATAAACTTTTCCTTTAAAACTTTTTTTACTATCAACTTATAACGTCATTACACAATTTATATGATATAAAAGCTTGTCGCAATATTTAAGTACTCATATTTACTTAGTTTGAATTTTTAAAAACCAAAATCAATCAGGTCAAGTTATTTATTTTACTTGTTTATCTACACAGGTAAATCTCGCGACAAGCTTTTATATCATATAAATTGTGTAATGACGTTATAAGTTGATAGTAAAAAAAGTTTTAAAGAAAAAGTTTATTTTATTCTTTTTAGCGCGTTTAAATAAAAGCTTGTTCTTAAAAAAGTTTTTTTACATTTAATTTATTTTTTACTTTTTAGTTATCGCTGGACAGGTTTCTCAGCCTGTTCAACTCATTGAACGCTGGTTCGCCATCCCTGGTTTAGCTGAATTAATTCTCGCAAAATGGTATTAGACTAAAAACACAATTTTTTTAAAT
Organism: Trichonephila clavata; assembly: GCA_019973975.1. Classification (NCBI taxonomy): domain Eukaryota; kingdom Metazoa; phylum Arthropoda; class Arachnida; order Araneae; family Nephilidae; genus Trichonephila; species Trichonephila clavata. The sequence continues at coordinate 18,050 of BMAO01027603.1, read as the reverse complement.
CCGTAATTTTTAAGCAATTTTTTCAATCTTCATGCAGATTTTGGGTAACATTGTTCTACACACGAAAAAAAAGGTTTAGTGAGATTATCTTCATAAATGACAAAGTTATTAAATGTTTAATTAAAATTTTGACTATTTTTGAAAAGATTAAAGAATATATTATTTATTTGAAATATTTTGAAGATAAGGGATGTATTTCTCTAACATATTAGAAGAAAATTTTAGTTGTTTATTAAAAACTTCAAAAGGCATTTAAATATTTGTATTAATCAATAAAATGCTTAAGACTAAAAACGCATTTTGAAATTAAAAAAAAAAGTTTTATCAAATAATGATAATTTTTTGCTGGACATTGAATATCTTCTACGTAAGAATCTATTTTTTTTAATTGCTCAGATCATCTTTAGAAACTTGATTTTGAAAAAATCAATAATTAAATTCAAATAAAATTAACAGATTCTATTTGTAATTAAATTTAAGGACACATGTCGTAGTGTGTGTTTAGATTACTGGTGATAAAATGAGGTATATTTAAATTACTCGTAGGCTTAAAATTAGAAAATTGCATTTCTAGATAATATTTTTCTCTTATTGTTTTCCTAGCGGATTCCTTTTTGATGGGTTAGATACATAAACAAAATGATCTTTCCGATTCTGTAATTATTTTTTGTCCGAGTTTCATAGATTAAAGTTAGATAAATTATTTAAAGAATTTCTTCAATACTCCATCTCAGTTTAACTTGGCAGCGTTGAGAAAGGTATACAATGTACCAATCTACTTGAAAAATAGCTCTACTTTTTTGTTTTGAATTTAAATCCAAGGAAATAGATAGAAATTTGTAAAAAAATTGCACACGTTGTAGAAATTAGATTGTTTTTACGTTGTAGAAATGTAATTATTTTTTAGACAAAGTTAATTAATACAGTCAATAGCGCAACGTTATGAAATTCCAGTTTGGCTGAAAACCAATTTTTGACGCCAACTTTTGTCATTGTTGTAACAATAAAATTATTACAACAATGCAGATATATCCAAGTTGGCGCCCAAAACTAGTTTAAGGTTTTTAATTAATATCTTTTTAATTAATTGCAATATCGGAATATAAATGGTCAAAACATGCATTGTCATCCAAACTAAACGTGTATACAAAATTTCAGCTCAATGGGAGGAAGATATCAGCTTCAAAATTGAGTTGCAAGATTCCACCCGAACAAATTACATACATACATACATACATACATACATACATTGTAAGTTAAATAAAAGCTTTTAATAATAAAAATAGCTTTATTTTTTCTTAGGAAACCGTCGTCGCTTAGGAAGCTCACGTTTTTATTGTATCCATTTACCTTTACCCCGTCTTTGGAGACCGTCCTCATTTAGAATGTTGACGCATAGGTTACCCTGTCTTTAAAGACCGTCCTCATTTAGGATGCTGACTCACTGCTTTACCCTGTCTTTGAAGACCGTTTTCATTTAGGATGCTGACTCATAGCATTACCTTGCCTTTGAAGAGCGCCTTCATTTAGGAAGCTGTCTCATAGCATTACCCTGTCTTGGAAACTGTTCTCGCTTGGAAGCTTACGTTTATATTGTATCCGTATACATTTGCCCTGTCTTTGGACACCATCATTCATTACGGGTACTGACGCACATCTTTACCCTGTCTTAGGAAACTGTTCTTGTTCACGATGCTGACACATAACTTCATTTTGTCTGCAGACACCGTCTTTATTCAGAAAGCTGACGTATTTATTAGAGAGAGAGGACGACGTTTTAATGGGGTCGATTCATCACTAGAGGGCGCTGCGATCGTGGCCATCATCACGTGATTAACAACGTGCGATCATGTAAACAAATAACAGTTGATCGTATATCACTTGTTGTTGCGCGCTAACTTTCGAATTTGCAAACATTATTATTTTATATTCTTTTTAGTCCTTCAAAATAGTTTTAATATATTTTTTACTCTTTTAATTTTTGTATTGTGACCAAATATATATATATATATATAGTTTTAGTTTATAGTATTAGATTTAAGTTTAGTTTATACTTCTATCCTTTGGCTTCGAATTTTTGTATACTTTTAGGTTTAATAATTATTTTTTATTAGTGCCAGCCATATTGTGATTAAAAAATTATGCAACGCTCTTTTGAACAAATTGCTTCTTGAAATTGGATAAATCTACTAATATCGCGAATCATCATGTAAGCGAGTTTTTCCGAGAAAAATTCGTGCAGACTAAATAGGGAGTGGCTCGCCAAAACAGAAGATTGTTGTGTCTTCTGTCAGGAAGAGCGATTAGTTAATACTTCGGCTGTTGAATAGGACCAAAGACTGTTAATCAACTTATTATGATGATTGGATAATAAGAGATTCCATGTGAATGTATAACCGTTACCTGAATACATTGCCTATTTGTATTTCTAGACACTGTTAGTTGTGTCTGAGTGCTGTGAAGACCTCTTGGGATTTTGTGAATTCTAGCGTTGTGGCGTTTCTAAGGATTGTTTTAAGTTTTCATTGCTCCTAACCTTTCTTTGTAAGCGCAGGTATTTATTTCTTACCGAATTTGTGACATTGATTATATTTTTTTACATAGAAACTTCTTGTAATTACAAAAAAGCTTGTGAATTTAACTGTTATTTTCTAATATTCATATAAAGTTTCCTTTTTGCTGCTCTTGAAAATTCATTTCAGTATTATTATTAGGACATCAAAGTTTTTAATGTTAATAATTCTTTTATTTTTTAAAATTGTAAGGAAATATTTGTTTGCTTTACATCAATTAGACAATTTATATGCAATTCAATAACTCATAAGAAATAATTTGTAATAAAGAATAATCCAATAAAATTTAATCATTATGCCTAAGAATTATGTATTAACATGATTCCTTTCTTTAACTTAATAGTATAAGAGTATTTTCTTTTTTAAACTTTGAAGACAGTCTAAAGGGAAATTTCTAAAAGAAATTTCAAACCTTCGTAAATGATAATTACTAAGTAAAGTCAGACAATCAAAGCTGGCAAATGTGTTATTTCATTATAGATTCATCATATATTTCGAAAAATCTTACTATGTCTTGGGAATTTTTATAGAACAGTTGTTTAAAAAATTAATATACAATAACAATGTTTCAATTTTATATATCCATATTAATGCAAATAAAGATTGAAACTGACCAAAAAAAATACTCTTTTGGAATACATCTTAGTAAAAAATACTCTTCATAAATGCATAATGAAGCAATGTCACTGATAGTCTTTCAAAAGAATATGAAAATGCATTTTTTAAATTGCAATGAATTTCTTAGTTAAAAATATAAAATTTTCACATGCTTCACTTGTATAAAATCATGTAATATTAAAATTAAATGTTGATAAATGATGCAAGTTAAATAATTTTAATTACTAATTTAAACTAGCCAACAAAAATTTTGTATGCTCCAAAATGTAAAAATTTTCATGAAAATAATTTAGCATGTTTTAAACAATTTCTAAAATTAATCCCATATTTTAGTATGATTCGTTTTTTTTTTCATGGGGACAATGATTTATAAAAAAAAAAAATTCAAACATTTGTAGGTGATAATTATTAAGACTATCAAAGTGCTAAATGTTATTATTTTACAACATATCTTTAAAGGCTTCATAATGGATTGGTACAAATCATACTATTTTAAGGCCACACAATGCGCTAAACATTTCAAAAACAATTTTGACATTTTCTTATGGCCCATATCATTGAGAAGCTTGCCACTAAATTTTAGATTCGATAATAAATTAGTTTTAAAGATATTTGAAGAGCTTAGGTTTTGGTTTCAGTTTCATTTTAAAGCAGTTTTCCACTCTTAAATTGAATTAAAAATATTTTTGAGCCCAATCAACTCTTGCAGTGTGAAATGGTTAATTATTTCAGTTCTCATTACTAAAAGCATTTCTGCTTGATAATGTTTTGAGTTCTCATAGTTATTTAATTAAGATTATTTTCAAGGCTAATTTTTGTTTTAAAAATAGTTTATATAACTTGGAAGCTTTATCATTAATTTTTTTTCTTTTTGGCCCAAACATTCTCAGGTTGCTGTGAGAAACAATATTTCGAAGAGATGGACACGACGGAAAATGATGTATCTAAAAATCACCCTCAGTTAATACTGCAATTAGACTTCTGAATTCAAGTATTGCAGATAAAACTGAATATTCCCATGATGTACTTAACTACATGATAATATATTGTCGTACTATATTTTAGTACTTTAAAGTTGGGCAATAAAACTCAAACTTGCTAAACTGTGCCCCAATTTAAAACTGCAATTTTTTTTTTTTTTTTTTGCAAACCTGGTGATTTTTATAGCTAAAGTTAGTATCATTATTTTATACATAAATACTTTGTGTTTCAAACAGTGCTGGTTTAAGCTCATTTCGAGCACTGGGTATAGAAGATCCTCAATTTTTAAAAACAAATTCAATACTTTTTTAAACTTGCCTTTGTTAAAGTGCCTATAACATGTTGATCTACTTTTTAAAAATTATTATACAATATTAAGGGAATGTTTCATCAGAAAAGGCGCAAATATTTTTAAAAATTCAATTTAATTATCCTCAGTTTGAAATGTATTTTTCTTCTTATTGAATTACATATAATTTATAAAAATAGTATAATTTATCTATAAACAATAGATGGCTCCAAAATATAAGTTAAACTTGTAAAATAGAAATTAGCATATTGGATCGACTTAATATGAAAGTTTTTGAATAATAATAAATATTTATCCATGATGAAAATGAATTTTATTTTTACAACACAATGAATTGTAAAAAAGAAAAAATTCAATACAATATATATAAAAATGAATAGTTGCATAAAATTTCCATTCGCAATTTCTACTGGTTATGTATCTTGACCAGGTATTGTATGTGTAGTGCATGCAAACTAAAAACTTATTTGGAGAAATGTATTGACATTTCATTATTTTGTTATCACTAATATGTATCTAAAGTATCTTTTTATATATATTTATATTCACACTTAAAAAAAAATGGAAGATAAAAAAACATCAGAGAGAGAGGGGGGGGGGAGATACAAAATTCTCACTCTGAAGTTAAACGTGTGAAAATATATTATTAAGGATTAAAATCATTATTATACATCAACAAGTTACTAAAGTTTATCATGAATAAATTGAGTTCCATTCTAATCAAAATCACAGTTTCTACTACTTATAATCAAGGTAATTAACTAATTATAGCATTAGTTTACCAGGAAAATCCAAAATTTCAAGAAACTTTTCAGTTTTCTAAATTATACTTGAGCAAAATATTAAATCACTTCAAAGTCTGTCTAAGAAATGCTCAATCAGTACTCATACCATTTAAGAAATTTGAACTTATGTGTTAAACTGCCAAATAATTTTGCCAAGCAAAAACGCATCAAGAACTTTAAAAAATATTATTATTATTACTGCGTTCATGAGCTATGATGCCTATGAGCAGGAAGAGTTCCAGTTATTGGCTGTATATTGCAACAACATCCCACAGAATCAAATGTCTATACATAAAGCCATATTTGATTTCATGATCCTAATTCTGAACAAATATACAATTGATGCAAGTACTCTTCTTGGGTCAATATTTGTAAGTAACTCAATGTAACAAATTTATTCAGGACTTATAAGCAGGATAATATCAATATACATGTCTTTTAGACTTTAATATTTATGTAAAAATAAATCTAATGACATAAAGCAAATCTAATCTATAATGATAAATCTACAAATTGTGCAAATACCTATAAATGCTTATTTGCGATACATAGTAAAAAAAAATTGTACATCTCTGTGATAGGTTTATACCACAGTCAAACTCTGAAAAACAAATGTTCTGCTAATAGATACCACACAAATGTATAACAATTATTATTATTAATTTTTTTTTTGTAAAAGAATTATGGATTCAAAAATGACTTTTTTAAAATTTTGATCATGTAAGAGTGAGCAGTACTTTTATAATCCATATATGGACATAAACATATTCTATTATACACACATTTTTATTAAAAAATTTTAATGCCTTAATTTATTATCATATTTGGAATTCAATTCTCGATAAATCATATCTTTTACCTAAAATAGCACAGGGAGTAGGCTTTCAAAATGTTGCATAATGTTTTTGCATATAATTTTACATATGTTAAATGATAATTTTGACTTCTAATGTTAAAAAATGGTACTTGATTCATCATCAAGTGTAAACATTAATGAAGCTGTAGTAAATTAAAATATTTTTCCATTTCTATAGTGAATGCTTCTCGAAAATGTTTTTCTTTTTCCCTGTAATATTCTAAAATTATTAAGTAAAACAAATTTTTGATTTATACGTATGTATACTTGTTTTTAATACGGCATATATGGTTACATATCAGATTTTTGCATCCTAATTTTAGATAAATACTGAAGTACCTCTCGTTAATTTCTGTGAAGATGTGTAAAATTTAGATTAACCAAATATATGTTCTATTGTGCATGTGTTGGACATACCTGTCCTTAATTTTACCAAAAATATATCAATGGGTTGCAAAATATTATTTTGGGTGGACATTAAGGTATTTTCAATATTTAAAAAATTGAATACACTAAAAAAATATCTTGCAATGAAACCCTCTGTTAAGGTTTTCATATGCAAATCACTTACTGTTATTTGCAATGAATTTATTTTTCTGTATAATATCCTTCTGCTTCTATTTTGTTTTGTAAAAGGCAAGCTTATCCAGGAAGGAATGGAAAGTGCTGGCTAACGTAACGTTCGCTATCCCCGTATTAAAAGAATTTTTTAAAAATTTTACATAATTATGCATGTATATGTAACTAACTACTCATGAATTTTAAGCTTATAAGGATGTAAAATAAAAATAACATGAAATTTAAAATGTCAGTTGTAGTATAGTAAAATTGATATAAGTAGGGATTTTCTTTTATTATAACTGTTTTTTTAATATTGGGAAAAGTTAATGCAATCAGTATTTTAAGAATATAGATAGATACTTGCTTCTCAATGTCTATATGATCATGCTCTTTAGTATTGAACTGATTTATTCCCTGATTTCTGAAAAAATGAAATATGAATCCCACAAATTATTAAAATATATTGTACGTTCTTCACCATATAACAAGCATTATACATTTATGGATGCATATTTTTTAAAGTACATATGAACTTTGTTTATTTACTTGTATTTGTAAGTGTATTGTTCTGAAAATTACAAAACAATGACTTTGCTGAGCCAATTCAGTTTTAAATTTTTATATATCATGCTTGTTAAATTAGTGAAAATAATTATACAAAGGGATAAAAGAAAAAAATGTAGGCGAGATCAACTGCATATTTACTCATCAGTTTAAAAACAATTAAAATTGGTCACAGAAGTAGTACCCTGGTTTGTTTTTTCATATCTGCAAAATTGAAATGCTTTAAAGTCGACACATTTATCAACATTCAGTACAATAAAAATTCTAATGACTTCAGCATAGAAAACTTATAACATATTATTGTTATATACGTTATATACACAGTTAGGAAATGAAACAAACAAAGTTATGAAGATATTTCTAAAAATTAAAAAGTATTCTGTATTGCTACTAAATGGATGGCAAAATTTAAGATTGAGATTTTATTTCAATAAAATTTAACAGAACAAAAATTTCTTTATTAAGACAGTTCAGTTTCAAATTTTTGTCTATAGTGCTTGTAAAATTGTCGAAAATAATCTTAAAGTAACAAAAACAAGTAATATTAAAATTAAGGTCAATTCCTTCTTAGGTAAGAAAATTTTTGTTTTAGTTACTTTTTATCAAATAGTTGCAATTAATATAAATATGTGTATACATATTACAGAATCAAAACATTAAGTGACAATTAATTTTTATTAATTATCATTAAAATTTTGCATTGCTATCCAAAACAATTGTGTATATGAAATTTCAGTTCAACTTCATGTTTTAAAACATGAGAAAAAACCTTTACAATTTTGGACAAAAGTCGCCAAAATGGTCGCTATGTCGCCAAAAATTATGCCAACATGGATGGATTTATAATTATTTGAATAATTAGTTTTAATCAATTAATTTTTAGTAATTAAAATTAAATTTCTGTATTGGCATGCAAAATAATCATGTTTTTAAATTTCAGCTCAATCGAGCGCTTTAAAAATGTATTTTACAAACGATTGAAAATTTGAATAAATATGGAGAGAGTGTAAACTAACAGTAGGAATTGAAAAAAAGGTAATCAACTACATACTTAACAAATTCAGAGCATTCATAATAGATCACAGAAGTGATACCCTGATCTGTGTATGTTTGCAAAATTAAAAATCTTCGAATTCGAAATGCTCAGAAAATATTTCAGACTCTTTTTAAAACTTTAAATATCGTCAGCGTATTTGATAAAAACAAAAAAATATTGAAATTGAAATAATTAAAAAGTACTCACATTTCAGTCGAAATTTCTTTTGGAACATCTTTTAATTTATGTGATACTGAAGATTTATTTCTTCTCTTGAAAATTCTTTGGGTGGATGGTGGTTTGGAAAATAACTATCTATTCTTTAGTGGAAACCGAAAAAAGCTTTCTTACCTGCAGGCAAATTTTTCTTTTGCATTGTAGCAATTTAATATTAATTAAATTTATAGCAATTTAACACGCTACAGTATTTTATTTCTTATATCATAGTAGGATGCAAATCCGAAAATTCCGCCAAAATACTCAGTCGAATCAAACACGTGGCTATTTGTTTTGTATATCATCACGTGATTATGACGTCAGGTGTATCGAGTCCATTGCAATGCTTAATTCATGAGATCTATATTAATAATAGTTGACTATGTACAAGAGCAAAATAAATAGCTCACACAAAGGCTCAGTTAAAATTATCATTTCAATTAAAAAATCATCTCAATCATAAAACGATATATTATAAATCATAAAACAAAATATTAGACTTATTTTGTAGCACAACTGATTCAATGTAACCTAGAATTTTAAAATTAGTCTAACAAAACTAGTGTATCTAGATAACTTTTATTTCTATGTTACGTAATTACACCCACTATGCAACGCAAAAACAATTGAATTCATACAACAAATATTCGTGCAACAGAAACAAGCTTTTTTTTTAATTAACACTTTTTCAAGAAATACAAATATAAGTGATTGTGTAATTAATATAAATAAAAGCAGTCGAAAATTATTTCTGATTGTGTGTTGTGAAAACTGTCGCCAAAATTGCTGCCAAGGTTACCATAAATAAGAATCGAGCAATGTTTGTAACAAATACACGGGATTATTTTCGAAAAAGCACAACAAAATTTGAATAATATCATTTAAACACAAACTTGTAATGAAATGCTTATTAAATAACACATATTTAACTCTCGCTTACCAATTTTTCGGTTGCAAAGTAGTCTCCTATTGTAGCCATGTGGATAGACTGGTAGGACAGCGGTAAATTAAACGGTGATTTAAAAATTCGTAGAGGTTCTCAGAAAAAGATCCACATGTGGAACAAAGAGTGCATAGTTTACTCTCTTTCATGTCGGTAATTTTAAAAGGCTAAAAATTCTGCTTAAGAAATGCAAGGAAAATTAAAATTACTTCTGCTTAAGTTTGTATACAAAACAATGTTATTTTGTTGAAACCGGAAGAAGTTGAGGGTATTTAACGACCGCAGCGCCCCCATAGTAAGCTTTACGGTAGAACTTGTCCATAAACATTTAAATTAAAAATTCTGCTGTGAAAATAACTTGATGGAATAAAATTCATATACTTTCAAAAGAATCGAAATCTGGCAACGCCGGTTTCATTTCAGCGCGTCTGTTTGCTTGCTCCCTAGTTTTGCTTTCTAACGATCATTTGACAGACGCGAATAACAGTCCAAAAGATTTTAAGGAAAAATCATTAAAAAAAGTAAGTGAACATACAAGATGAACTTCATTAAAAAGTTATTGCAGTAAATAAACTTAAATGTCAAAATTTTAGGAAAGAAAGTGTTTCTTTTTTGTGATCGAGCTTTACACTGAAAACAAAATGGTGAAATACTTATTAATGTTTTTAGAATATGAAAATCAACGCTTTATTACTAGATACTTAAAAATTACGATAAACTATTTAAATAAATATAAAATATTTTATTTGTAAGAAAAAGTGGTGATTATTTTGAATTATTTTCAAGAATAAAAATCCAAACTAAAATTTACATATGAAAATGTTAATGTCAAATTAAAATTAAAGAATATCTACATATAAAAATTCTTTAAAATGTTCTCTTTCTTTAAAAACAATTAATCTTATTGCATACAGCAGATCAACTACATTAAAAACACACCATAAATATAAACTATGAGTTAGAAAATTCTTTTATTGCAGTCTAATTTACTGTCAGTATCAAAATTTTATTTTCATATTAATATTTTAGGGGGAAAAATGATACTCTAGTTCATATTTTTTGATTAAAATATAAACATCAATATTTAATGAAATTTGTAACTCAATTATTAAAATGTTATCACCATATCATCCAAAGTAACAAAGTGCATGTCATCTGATTTATGTATGCATATAAATAATGTACATTGAGATTTATTTTGAATGTATTGTAATCATAAATTTATGTTACTCATCAATTTCTTGAGTTTATTTAAAGCAAAAAAAAGTACTTGATCAATTATATGTGATATGAATTATCAGTACTCACGTATTGTCATAACAATTGCCAACTCTATTAATTACTCGCCAAGTTGGCAACCCTGATTTCCTCTGAGTCATACACACTAAATTGGCAACTAGGTGCTTCATTTCATATAATGTTGCAATTTTACCCAAGTACCAAATTCTCTCATTCAGTGAAAGTTGACCTTAAATATATAATTGTGATAAAAGTACGTGCATTTATTTTTTAAACTGACTCATTCAGTAATGCATAAAAACTTGTAGACTATTTTCACTAAAGCAGAAAAGTGGCACATTTCTCTAAATATGTACTTTGGTGTACGTCACATTAGTATGATGCTAACTTTCATAGTTGAGAGAATTTTATATATGCATTTATTATTTTTTTTTAAATATCTTTTTTAGAATCAGATATGAATGAGAAAGAAAAGAAAGGTTTAGCTGAGCTTCTTGGAGAAATGAGCGTCCAAGATCTGATTGATTATAGCAAATCTAACCACAAATCATTTGGCAAAATACGATGATGGAGTTAAATCAAGTGTGGTCATCAATGATATTATTGAGAATGCAAGCACCAGCTCCGAAATTCTTCACCGTCAAAAAGTTTTAAAAGATATTCTTTACAAGTATCTCAAGAAGAATGGGGTGGCAGTAAAAGCAAAAGGCAGAAGACAGGATTACATCCGCAGCTGTTTGGTACTGTGGGGAGCAGCGATCATTTGAAAGTGCAAATGATGAAAACACTAGACAAACTAGGAGTTTTTCTGGGAAGGCCAATAATATTTAATCACAGATTACATAAGAAAGAATTTGATTTTATTTAACTTTAAAACTACTTTTTAATCTTAAGATTTTAATTTTTGATAAAAATGAAAAGTATTAAAATTTTGCAAATATTATTTTATATTTAATGTATGATGGCTATATATTTTTGAAGAATTATATAATCAAAATAAGTATTTTTATTTTGCTCAAAGAATAAAATATGTGTACATGCAATTTATTTTATTTTTAAAATATATTTTAGTAATTATAGAGGGATTTATATCAGAAGTACAAATATTAGGTGCCAAATACAATGAAAGAAATATTTAAACTATAATTTTTATAGTTTTGTTTATTGTTTAGCTGTCTTATACATGTTTATTTCTATAGCATATTTATTCAATTATGTAATATAAATGAAAAAACATTGATTAAAATTATTAATTCTAACAACTAACTTTACAATATGAAATTATTCTTTTTATAGATGCTTTACTACTGCCCTTAATAAACTGTGTTCAATAAGTATCAGAAAGAGAAGTATTTGTATATGCTTAATATTAAACACTTGAAATAAACAGTCAAACAAATATCAAAAGATATGTATGTTCAGATGATACTGCCTTTCTCACTGTTCCTCTTGTTCTTATCATTTGTATGTTTTCAGCATATTTATTAGTAGTTCAAAATAAAATTTGTCAGCATTATGAAATATTCCCTCCACAAGTCTATAATTATTTATATATATTTTGAGTTACATCTAAAATTTTTAAAAATTTCCTTACAATCTATTGGTATTTACTTATTATACTGTTGACCAATTTCATAAAATTAAAAGGCAATATGAAATGCTTCTATATGCAGCCAATAGTTGAAACACATTTGGCGACGTCTTTTGATTTGGTTAAATTGGTCAATGTTATAATACATAAGTACCAATCCATTTTAATTAGCTTTATCATATAAGTTCATTTACCAAATTCTGAAAATATAGAATTTACCAAGGAATAAAAATATTTTGAAAAAAGTTAGGTGAATCGGGTACTTATGTATCAGTGTCACCGCACCAAAATTGGTGCTACAGGAATCATGCCATGATATCAAAACAACAAAAGTTTCAACGTGTTTTATGCAAAAAAAAATAATCAGTCACAAATTTTGGTGCAAAATGGCATGATTCACAGCATTTCAATTTGACTGTGGTTAAATTAATAAATGAATTTATCATTTATATCAAATCAATAAATAATTATATTTAATACATTTATTTTAAAAGGAAAGAAACTTTTTTGGAAGAGGGGAGAAATTGCAATGGAGTAACTATTACACTTAAAACTCAATCATTTTATCACTTCTAAGAATCATAGCTAAAAATATCTTTGAATCAATGTATATTAATCTAAAATGTAATACCTATTATATTGTATTTATACAAGTCTGTACCACAAAAAAATCAATTTTAATTTTTTATACAACAAATTTTTTTCCATCTTTTCTACATTTACTGTTACTTTCAAAAACATGACAAATAGCTAATCCAAATTCCAATAAATGGTTTTTAGTTACATCATTTTAAGCTCATACAAAGAGATTTTAAAGATCTAATCATATAGAGATTTTTAAACACTTTGATAAGAATTAATTCTAAAATTTTACCTTAACATAACTGACAAATCTGTAGAATTTTAAAATTATTTTTGTGTGGATTGTGAATTTTTATTCTGGGAATAAAAATTACACAGTTTTAATTACATAATTTGAAATGTTTTAAATTAATGTTTTTGTTATTTGGTTCCAGTGATGGACCTGATTATGGTAATATTTTTATTTAGTCAACAGTTTTTTATTGAACTTATCTCTCAGCATAGCATTTAGTCTTTGCTATGCTGATAGCATATTGAATTATTTCCAATTGAAAGAATAAAATAATAATGGTTTTAAGTGTATTTGTTAGTTAAGTATTGTAAAAAAAAAATATGTTTAAATGCGACAGCTGTAAGCATAGGTCGTTTTGTAATTTTCATGTAATTGATTGAAATGACAGATTTAAAAAAGGAAGTCAAAAAGATTGCTATTTTTTTTTTAATAAAAATCAAGCCCAAAACTAAAATATCTGATAATTCTACATGACATCACTAAATTTAGTAAACAAATCATTGTATTAATACAATTACAGTCAAATTTTTATGTAAACAAGCTTCATTTAAAATAAAATTGTAGTTCACACTTAAAAGAGATAGAAAAACCATATAGAACCTTATTAAATAAGGCTCCAAGTCATCAGATTTTATAACAACTTATAAAACAAATAACAGTACAAAGCCAAACATTGAAAAAAAAATAGAACATCTATTGTGTAATAGATGTTGTAAATAGAACATGTATTGTGAATAAGACTGTGCAAAATAAATCATTGTACTCTATTGAGAATTCTAATTAAAGTGTGATCATCTTTTGTCTCATCATTAGGAATTTTTTTAAATGGCTGTCAAATGAGGGTTAACTATAATTGAATAATCTTGCTATTTCACTTATTTAAAATCACAACTAAAACTTGCACAGAATTAAATGTCATACTTGAAAATATATTTTATACTAAAGAAATGTATTGATCCATTCCAGAAAAATAACTTTCATCCATTATAATGGAATTTTAAAAGTATCCTTTTAAAATATTATCTTGGTAACTTGAGCGCTATTGCAATCGACTTTGTAATTTTGAATATCGATCATTTGAAAAGTGATCACCAGAACTGACATTGCTCTCCAAACTTCCCACACATGGTGGATCTTTAGTGACACAAGGGCTTAATACATATAATGCTGGTTACTATTTTGTGACTGTAACCATGACCATTCAACTACCATAGCAGTACTGATCGATCACATTTTTATATATTTTTAACACTAAACATACCATAACCGGTCAAAAGACCTGTTTTCCTATGGTAGAAAATAAGTATGTATTAAGTGTCAGTATGTTTAGTGTTAAAAATCTGGATGATTTTCACTTTATCTTAATTTATATGATTTTTATCATCTAATCATGGTTTCTCACAGAGGAACTATAATTCACGAAACATAATTGCATTTTTTATGACATAAAATGACTTAATTTAATGAAATTTAAACCTATAAAATTTACTTCTACTTAAAGAAGACTATTATTAATAATTCAGTTTTCTAAATTTGACTTATAATCAAAGGGAAATTAGTTTTTTGGCATTTGTTTTGTATAATTTAAAATATGTTTTCATTTATTAGTATACACCAAAAAACCCAAATATATATATTATTATGACACTTTTAAAAACTCTGAAATACAGTAAATAATATATACTTTCATAATATACATAGATGTGCAGGTTGAAGACTTGTATCAATAAATAAATATATATGTATGTTTCTTTATAATAATTGATACACAACCATATTTTTTAAGATATGATTTAACTTGGGCTATGACTATTTTCTGTAATAAGAAACCTCATTTTCACCATATTATATGAACACTCATTTCTAGATATTAAGATTTCATACCCCTTCTTTTAATTGTTAAGCATTTGTCAATATTTTATTTGTATGCAACCTTCAATAAATTTGATTCATTACTAAATTAATTTTTAATTACTAAGATTTTAGTTTTAAATTAAAAGCATACTTAAATGTCACTTGTAGGAAATCATGATATAATTCTATAAAAAACAATTAAACTAATCTGATGGTTTCACATTTTATAAATTCTGTAGAAATGCAAAAAATAGGATTATTTGATTTGAGGAACACATTAAAAATCCTGTCAGACATAAATTTACAACAACAAACCTGTAGAAAATAAAGAGTTATATATTAAAATGTGTGCAATGTTTATTCAACAGATATATTTAATTCCTAACACAACATTAAATTTTTACAACATAAATTGGGACTTTTCTGTTACCTGGGTACAAATATCACCAATATCAGGTTTTTCATTTTGGCAACCACAATATAATCAAGAAACATTGCAATTAAAAACTCACACACAATAAATAATTCATCTTATTAAAAAAAAAAATTTTAACTAACTAAAAAAGTGCAAACTAAATAAATAAAATACTTTCATTCTTACTTATGTATATTAATTTAGTTGAAGTAGACAAAAAAAATATTTACATCTTTATCTCAAAATGCCATCTCTAATACATAACTTCACTCTGATTTTTTTCACAACTTACACTAACTGGTAAAATACCATTTTTCCTTTAAAAAAAATTGTTCTTTTATTGTAGGCAAGTTCTGAATTTCATCATGATTATGCATAGTGAATTTGAATTCTGGCAAACAAGTCAACTGGAATGGCTGCTTCATGAATGATGGTAATTGAAACAACATTTGACAATTTATTGATTACATTCTCCTAGTGAAAAATTATTGCAAAGTGAACAACAGTGATGTAAACAATATTTGGTTATTTATGGCTTTGCCTTGTTATGTTGATGAAATCTGCACCAGACTATAGAAAATAATTTATAAATTTTAAGACACATACTGCTTGTAACCAGTGAACTTGTATAAGGGAAATGAGCAGCTATTCAGATTCACAAAGATATACATATTCAAATGTTCAGATATTAAATCATGTAAACTTAAAAGCACAAACTAACAATAATTAATGTATGAATGGAGGGAGGGGGGTGATATTAAAAAAAAAACTCAAGGGAACCAATAAATTACTAAAGTGAAAAAAACACATATTACAACAAATTTATTACTGTAACACATTAATACAACTTCAGAGAGCAATTATAAACTAGAAAAATATTTAAACATAAAAATACTTGACTGAAAAATCTTAAAATGTCAGAAATTATTATAGTATCACTTAAATATTTTATACCATTATGATTTGATAATTATGAATTTTAATAGATAGCACAATCCATTATAGAATTGTAGTGCTTTGAAATAACTACATATTTTTCGGGAGGGGAATTGTAACAGGTTGAAATTGTTTTTCTTTTTTGGATGGCTGAAAATAAAAATTCACGAACACAAAGGCAAACAAAAAATGACAAGAGAATTTATTTCTAATAATATAGCTGGAACCAATACATAAGGATTGCTAGGTTCACTGGGCACAGACAAATTGCCCAAATGTGTCTCTATCAAGTCCCATACAAAATATCATCAACTGAAACCAATTTCTATTCTTCTTAAGCTTTTAGTTATAATTAGAAAATTAGTATAACAACTGACTGTACATAGCTTTTATTCGTGACATCAAAAGTGTCCATTTGGTGAGATTTGTCATCAGCTAATAGAAGTTCCAATAAATTTTATATAATACACATAAATTTATACACTTTATTTTCAACATTTAAATAGCTTCAAAAAATATGAAATTGCAAAGTATAAAAATCAGATAAAAAACAAATAAAAAATGCAATCTATACATGGAAGCTCCTTCATTAGACAATGAGATTTATAGATGAGGTAATAATTCTAATACTTTTGCTGGAGAGAGCTTTAACACATAACATAAATACTTTACAAGGCATATTTTATCTTGAATAGATTTGGGAGAAGGCTTCAGTAAAATTTTCTGTACATCAATTTCAAGATTTTTTATATATGCAGCATGTTCATTTGTTTTATCTAGAAGGGAAAAAAAAATGATAATTTAACAGTCAATTTTTTGAACAGAAGAACCTTTTCGAGGAAAGAAGCATTTAATAAATATTAATATAAGAAAACATTCATATAAACAGTAATCCTATATATTCAAGCTATAATTATATATATAAATGATATTTTGTAATCAATAAGAACAAAAAACTGTTAATAGATAAAATATTTATAAAACTAAACGTTACAATAGAAATTAAGTCATTAAGGATTATAATTTATTTTTTAAATAATAAGCAAGGAGCTTTACATGAAAAAGCATTGCTAAAAGCTATGACAACACTTTATAAATAAAAATACTGAATCAAAATACTAAAAAGGAGTTATTGCAAAACTTGATGTTGGTGAAATTCATTAACAAAATAACATTTTGAAATTAAAAACCTGTTTTTATAACAAATAGAAGCCAGTTCTTCACTTCTAAGCTATCCAGAAAAATTAAGTACAATAAGGTATATAACATATATCACATACTGATTAGATTGAAAAGTATTTAGCATTTACCAATCCATCAAAATAAAAATTATCATTATGTTATGCCACATGCCATTGCCAAGTATTGCTATTCATTAGGTATTTCTCTGATTCAAAAATATTTTAACTGATATCTTACTTAAAAATGGTTTACAATACTAGTTGATGTTTACAACTTATGATTATACTTACAACTTAGAAAAATCTTTATTACTTTAAAAAAAAACCCTATTATTTCTGGTTTAAACTTACCTTCATCTAGAGTAGGAGAATCTGGAATTGCAGAACATCCTGGAGCAAAAATTCTTCAGAATTTGGCTTTGACCCTACTTGTGCATCTGCTGAGCTACTTACTGTATAACTTTGTGAAAGACATTCATCATCCTGAAATAAAATGTAAAAAATTTAAAAAAGCCTG
>BMAO01027602.1:0-33647 GCA_019973975.1 Trichonephila clavata | reverse complement strand
AACGAAACTCGAAAATAAAACATTTTTTAATAGAGCCCCAGATAGATTTTCCTCTGACATTCTAAAGTTTTTAAAAAATATGCTTAAATTAAATAGAGAAAGTATAAAATAATGAACAGAGTGTTTTGCTTTCACAAATTGTTTGAATCCTCAAAGTTAACCCAAAATATTGATTTGTTTGAGATTTTCCAAATCTTATCGTACATTTTAAGCAAAGATCTTATCGTACATTTTAAGCAAAGAATATAAGCCTTATTTTACTTTCGTTGAAACACTGTATTTATTTATTTTTATATATATAATTGATAAATACAGTGTAGACATTCTAATGAAATATATTTTTCAAAATTAAAAAAGTAAATCTGAGTTAAATTTTTTTTCGAAACCCACATATACATCGGTACATGGCATGCACAAAACATAGAATGTGGATTTACAGCAATATTTATCTTAAAAAAATATTGTACTTCTGCAACTACCACAGAAAAAAATAACTTTCCGTTAATTTTATTAATATAATTCTAGAAATTAGTAATCATAATAATATTTGAAATTAACCCTAGTAAAAATACTCTCAAATATTAGCTACACTATTAAAAATAATAATAAAAAATACATATATTTCTCAGTCAAATAAAATTCTGTCTTCTAACTTCCACAAAAAAATGCCACTTAGAAATATTTTAATGACATTTATGTATTAATTCATTAAATCTCATTTGAAAATGTATTAACTATAATAAAATAATATTACTAAATTTTTTTCTCTTTAGATTAAAAAAAGAAAACATTGAAATAACTCATCTGTTATTGACCTAATTAACAAACATTAAATATTCGAAAAGAATTTTTAAAAAATGCTTTTTCAATACTTGAAACAGCAATAACATAATCGATTAAAAGGAAAGAAGTATCCAATAATATTATTAAATTTCTCTTCATGTGTAAAAAAAAAGAGAGGAAAAAATATCTCAAAACACATTTGTTACATTGACAACATGATGATTTAGAAAAATGAATCATGATTGATCATTTAAAAAAAATCAAAATTTACAACAAAAAAGACAAATGAAGCACAATTTTTTTTAAGATCCTGGGAAAAGTAATGAAAGTTGTGCAATGTCGTGTCCGGAAGCTCTGTTACGAATAAACTTCGCGGCAGTAATACTATTTTGACGTATTCCAAAAATAAAATTTTACAGTTCATGTGCTCTTAAGTATAACTATGGATACATATTTCAAATATTTCATTGAAAACCAAGTTTTTTTAAACTCATTTAAATCGTTTTTTTACATGAATTGATTTACGACATACTTAATTTATATATATATACAACAAATGAAACTTTAAACTAAACATCTTATTTTTATTGTTCTCTTTTTTCATAAAAGCAAATACAACAAAATATTCACTAACACGTATCTTAATATGGTAGAAATGCAGTAGTACCTCCCAATAAAGAACCTTGAATTTGACACAATACGTCCAGGACTTTTAACCCACTAGACCGGACAATGTGTTTTTTGTCTTTTAATGCTAAAAAAATTAGCTTATTTAGAAATCCAGACCGCATTAATCTTTAAGTAAATGATGCGTAAATAAGTACCTTAGTCGAAAGTTTTTTTTTTCTTTCAATTTCAAGTTTATGAAAATTATTTATTGAAACAGTTTATTTACTGCATAAATGTTTGAAATTAGCAATAAATTCTTGTACTCACAGAAATTTATTGAAAATAGTCCATTACTTGTTCAATACTATTCTTTGTTTAAAAGACTATACATTTTGTTAGCCTAAACCAGCATTTTTATTTCTTATGTAAATCGAAAGAAAACACGCCCCCAAGTAGTCAACCCCTTTATTATATACTTATTCTGTTTTAACTGTAAATCAAAGCACCGATTAGACGCATGCTGCACTTCTTTTCCCTTCGTTCCTTCAATCTACCAAGTTAAATTAACTTACTAAGCCAGCACTATATTTGATTTATTTAAAGAGAAACACACAAGAGCTTCTCTTTGAAATTCTAAAATTTTACAAAAGAAAATACTGAAATTACTCGAATCTAAGCTGCACTTTTTCCAATGTTAAAGCTATTCAAAATTGGATGCAGTTAGAATCGAAAGCATAAAAATTAATTCGATGGGGGGGGGGGATGAACATTATACTGACGGGATTAGAGCACTTAAGTATGCATTTAAAAATTTTTAATATTGGTAAAATCAATGAATTATATATTTATTAGTTCGCATTTGAATTTTTCATGTGTAACATCTTTCCTCTCGGTTGCTGGATATTTGTAGGAGTGATTTCGTGAAAAGGGACGGAAATGTGTAACAGGAAGACGGGAAAGCGCGTGCTATTTGATTTGACCAATCAATTGATGGTGTCTCTTCACTAGCCTCGCATCGAGGTACAACTCAAGCTGCACAAGCTTTTTTTATATTGTTAAATTTCGCATTTTACCCCAAGGTCGGGTGCTCATATACATTCAACTTCATATCGCCACGCAGTAGAATTTAAAAAAATATATAGAGTCGTTATACAAATTTTACTAGCAATGATCGGTAAAATAAAATAATTATGCTCCAGGTTTCCAAAGTGTAAATAATAATATTTAAGAAAATATTTTCAGAAATAGTTTCGAATTTCGTCCAAATGCCGCCTTGGACATGGCTCCGGTATGTACGTCCCTAGAGCAACCTCGGCGCCTACTCATGCATTATATTTAACAACTGAAATATGTGCTTGCTTTTTTTCCCCACAAAAATTGTCGGTCAATCGCAGGACATATTTCAAGTTTAATTTGTTTTTGTAACCACTCATATAAAATTAGCCTTTCTTCGTTTTAATTAGTCAATAGTCAATAAATTCTTCTCCAGTAATAACTCAAATTAAAGTTAATAACAAAAACAACTTTAATAATCCATTATTTACTAATTGTTAAATTGGTTCGGAGCTGGTTATAGCGCCAGCCACTCGCTTCAAAGGGGTTCATATGCATAGTAAACAAAACACTTTTTTACAAAAACAAGGGGGGAGGGTTACAACAATTTTCTCGTGCAAAGAATCATCGCCAAGGGGTCGATGAACTGGGGTTTTAACCAACTCACGTTAAGAAATATAATTCCCTTACACACAATGCTCCTAATTGCATTAAAATATTTATAGCTGTGTGAAAAATACTGTGCATTTTGCATACATTTGTAATATAAAATTTAGGAGCTGTCTTGCTTAAGTTTAGATTCGAACGTCGAATCTGTTGATATGTTGTTTCGATTCTTCTTTACAGGTGGATTTCTTCCCCCACAAATGCAAAAAGGTACATTTTTCCATTAGAAAAACTTTTTGAAAGCCATTGGACTAACTAACGAGTATAAAACATTAGAATGTTCACAATCTAGTGGAAATATATATATTTATATATATACTAGCTGCATGGCCCGGCGTTGCACGGGCTTTTACCGAGGGAATAACTTAATTCTTATGTTAATTTCCTCCTTTTTTTCTGATGCCAGAATTTTTGTGTGGGTGTGACGCGTACGATGTGAGTGCATGGCGTGAGTGCGTGTCATTGCTTTCTCGTTTAACATTTTCAAATTACGAAATTTCACTACTATTTTAAATTTTGAAGTAAAATTATGGATTCTTTTAAATGTTCAACACCGATATTGATTCATTTTAGAAAAAAATCATAAAATGTGCAAAAAATCATTATTTTGTAAAAAAAAAATGTTTTTTTTTTTAAATTCTTAAAAACAAGGATAGTTTTCGGCATTTTATTTTTTAAATTACTGATTCTAGATGATTAATGAACTTTTTAAAAATCATATTCATTTAAATGCATCGATATTTATTCATTTTAGAAGGAATCATAAAATAGGCAAAGTACTAGTGTTTTGAAGGGGAAAAAATTCGAATGGTGACGAAATAAATGATGTTTGGTATTTATAAATTTATTAAATCACTGGTATCAAAAGAGAAAAGTATGAACTTTTTTAGTTTAGATGGTTTTCTTATCATAATTATAAGAAATCCATACATAACAATTGAAAAATTTCGTTTAATGATTTACAGAAAACAATAATACTTTATTTTATAAAAATATTTATTTAAAGCAATACATTTAAATGTATTGCAAATAAACTTATTTAAAATAATGATAACGGAGTAAAAACGCGATTAAATTTTTCACAAATATAATTAATGCAAAAATTCTTACCGGTACCTATTGAAACGACTGTTTATTTCTTTATTGTGTTGGTTTTGAGTGTTAGATTAAAAAAAAAGTTACAATAAAAATGGGCAAAAAGTCTTTATTTACACACATTTACAGTATAAAATTAAAAAAGAAAATAATACTATGTGATAAAAATATATTTCAGAATATTTCCTCTTATATTTTTTATGATATATTTTTCTTATATTCCACTGTTCTTCAATAAATCAATCTTTAAGAATAAAAAAAAACAACTATCGGTTGTGATGCGTTATATGAATGAGCGACCCACCGCAAATAGCAATGTTATGAAGGAATTCCCCTTTTTCTGCATCAGTGAGACTCAAAGCTATCTCAACCTTTCGCGTCTTCCAAACAGAAAGCTAACGCAAAGTGACGCACCTCAACGCAATTGAGAATTTTTTTTAAGTTTTCATTTTTTTTGAGGGTTTAACTTTTACGTTAAAGTTTGGAAATTTCACATATTTATTGCAAAATCAAGGTACTTTTAAATAAAAAATGTACAAAAAAAATTGTTTAAATTACTTCTCGCAAAAACGGCATCTTACGAAAATCACAAAAACATTTTAAAATCCGTAATTTTTAAGCAAGTTTTTCAATCTTAACACAGAAGATGGACAAACATTATTCTACAAACGTAAAAAAGTTTTGTACGATGATTTTAATAAGTGACGAAGTTATTTAATGTTGAGTTAAAATTTTGAATATTTTTAAAAAAATCATAGAAAAAAAGATTTCTGCATTTTATTTTTTAAATGACTGATTCCAAAAGAAAAACCCAATAACTTATTTAATACAAACTATCGTTTTAATAACACGAAAATAAATTCATACGCAACGATTTAGAAAAAGATTTTCATGAAAACGCATAAATCTTAACTCGATTTTAAAAAAATCATAAAAAATAGAAAATATGATTTTGCAAAAAAAAAATTATACTGTATCGTGGAGAAAGAAATGATCTTTCCGATTCTGTAATTATTTTTTGTCTGATTTAAAAAAAAAACAAAAATTGGATGGCTGTTTAAATAACGTCGAGAACACCGAAAAATTTCACCCTCTGTTCATTCACGACGCTAGGCAGGAAAAATAACGCGCAGGGTTAAGGCAATTATGCGTTTTAAGGTTTTGAATTAATATCTTTTAAACTAATTACAATATCGGAATGAAAAATAGTTTACGACCTATTCTCAGACCTACTGAATATACGCACAAAATTTCATAAGAATCGGCCACACCATTTCGGAGGAGTTTGGTTACAAACACTGTGTATACGAGGGTGAGTCGGAAAATAAGTTTCCCCTGTTGACTGTGGTCAGAGTTGAGTATGAGACTCAAATCATAGAACAAGACATTAAAGATAAGCCATAACTTTATTTTTCCCCACAAGTACCAAGCACAATGAGACATTTGCCATACCACTTGATAAGCTTCAAAAAACCCAGCCTGAGAACTCAGGGCTTTGCTTACGGAAGAAGCGTTTACTTTTGCGTGGACTTTTTAGAGGTTGAAACCATCAATGTTACGCGCTACTGTGACACCCTGTCGAAATTGAAAGATGCGATTTGGAAAAAACCGCCTGGGTTTCTCAAATCTGGCGTTCTGTTGTTGGATGAATACGAGACCACACTTGGAGACGGCAACGTAAAAAACCAAATTACAACTCTTGGTTAGGAGCGCCAACACCATCCGGCATGCAGTCCTGATCTAGCACCAAGTGATTTCATCTGCTTCCGACTTTGAAGAAGAATCTCGCCTGAAGGTGCTTTGGAAGGAATGCTAAAGTCAAGCCGTTAAACGCTTATTCCATATGCAAAGCCCTGAGTTTTTCCTGGAGGGCTTTTTGATGCATATCAAGCGGTATGACGAATGTCTCAATGTACATGGTACATATGTGGAGAATAAAGTTATGTCTTATCTTTAATGTCCCATTCTACGTTTTGACTTTCATACATAAATCTGACCACAGTCGATGGGGTAACTTATTTTCCGACTCACCCTCGTATTAGATATATAACTTCAGTTATATATATACTTATAATTATACAAACTTCAAAAAAATAAAGCGTGAATTTATTTTGCACACATATTTATAAGTTTCGTTTCGATTTTTTTTATTGTGGCTCGTGGATTCCCAGGGTATACCTTGTGGAACCAAAGGGTTCTGTGAAACACAGTTTGAAAACCACTGATCTAGACATTTCATATATATATGGATAGGAATCATAAATGCACCAAAAGTTTTTTCTTGATAGCATGAAAAATTCGAGCCTCGCGCTGTAAAGAATTTAAGAACCAAAGCAGAATGTTCTTTGCGAATGAAACGAATGAGTGTGCAGAATTCTTAGAAACTGATCATTCCATATTACTCAACGAAAACACAAATTTGAATATAGTAATGTTTAATTAGACTGAACTTGCCGCAATGCAGCCTACATTCTACAAATCAAGTTACACACTGACAATATTTACATTTTAGATACTGAGGTGCATACAGCAGCGCCCTCGCATTTCCAATATTTCGGCACATGCGCTATTTAAAATGAATCAAAGGCCTTACGTGGCGGTTGTTTAAGCCTTTGTGTTTCAGAGTTCCACAGCATGGTACATTTAAATTCACTCGCTGCTCAAACTGTTAAATTGCACTATAAAAGCATAAAAATGCATTTTCAATTTACGATCTTTTAGAATCATAGATGGCAGCAAAATACAGTTCGATTTAATCATTTCTTTGCATTGACTTATAAATCTCCAGAATTACAACAAATTTTAAACATATTATGTTAGATGCTTAAAAACTAGCTTTACAAAAAAATTCTATGTTATTTTGTTGGGTGTTCTCTACAATATTTATTCAATATATTAGTCTTAATATTTTATATGTAAGGCACATACGCAATCACTGAATAAAGTAGAATGTTCCATCGTTTGGAACACCGCATTACAATTGCTTTTCATTTTACCTTACTTTTTGTGATAATGATAGAAAAGATCTGTTCCTCCATTTTCCTATTTTCTATTTCCAAGAGGAACGGTATGCAGATATGGAGTGTGTAGCAGCAATAGACTCTTTGATCTTTCGGTGGAGGTTTAAAGCAGTGGTTTTTATCAGTAATTCGATTCATGTTTGCTAAATGCTGATGGAATTTTTTGCTCTGGCTCTTGAGTATTGATTTCATTTGTTTTATAAAATTTCTGCATGTGAATACATATATACAGCTTACTTTTCGTTAACGTAAATATAGACATAGGTAAATTTTTCTATTATTTTTTTTTCAAAATGGCACGACGTAGATTAAGTCTTTCTGAAGCACTGAAAATGCTTCAAGAATTGCGGAACAACTAAACCACAAATAACAAGTTACCGGATCAAAACCTGCAATATTAGTTCATGCTTTTACCAGAAGCACGTGACATGCTTTGAAAAGTTTTATCCAGCGAGGAAATAGATTGATTTTTTAGCATCTGTGGGGAGCGGCGGATGCTATGTAACAGGTCCTAGCGATAGAGAGCCCTAACGTCATCGAGAAATAAAACAATGTGCTCTTGCACATGAAAACGACAAAATTCTTATCTTTGCCAACATGACGAAATGTATATTTTATCTTAAAATAATACTATAGATCTTTAACTTTCGGCAATCTTCAAACTACTACTTAATGATGTGAGTGTTATGTTCTTGTTATTTGTAACTCCCAAGGACATTTTAGGAAAAAATCCCAATGCCATATAGACTATGGTAAAAAAAAAATGAACATACTACACATATTTCTCTAGGTGTTTAAGTGGTACTATTAAGTGATTGCGAAGCTCATAACCGCTCTCAAAATTTTTATATAATTGGGCCAGACAGGTGTTTATGCTATGGAAACTTTTAAAGTGTGAACTGTCAAGGGTAGAGGGAAACTGGCCCATTAGAGAATTTAAATGCCCGATTAAGGCTAAGTGACAACTCCCTTTGGGAGAATATGAACGGTTAAACTGATTGGAAATATCTTCGGTTTAGAAAGGATCTTTAGGCAGGTTCCACGCAAGGCAACTTTATGCCAATCAACACGTTTTCTTTCACCAATCCTGTAGTGTGAAGATGAAAAAGAAATATTTCACACGCGGTCACAATGCTAAGAGTAAGTGCCGGACTCATTGATACAATGATTGATTAAGGAAAAAAAACAAAAAGATTTCTTTCGCGTGTGAAGAGCACATCATTCACAATAAAGTAAATTAGTGGAAAGGAGAACGTTGTTTTCGAGAATTTGAGGAAGTAGTATGGCAGGGAATTCCAGCTCATCTCCAGGCGAATTCTATTCAAATCTAACTCCCGACTAGGCAACAGAAGTTGAATCGCGTGAAAGGGGCCTTTAGAAAAAAGGGTGGTGATTTTGCTAAATCCCGTCAACTGTGTTGGAGAAAACAAAAAACACGATTTTTTATATGAGAGAAGGACTAATATCACTTTTGATTGTTAGTGTAATCATGAAATTCTAGAATAAAGTATTTATGGTACTACTGGTATGGAAAAGGACTGTGTTGGGTAATTTATTCAAAAATACAAGACTGTATTATTATTTTTTGAATAACATTTTCCAGCAGAAGTGAAAATGAACAATCCACAGGATTTATAGGAGGCTATAATAATTGGAGAAAGCTGTCAAATATAATTGTATTCATTACTAAAATGACTAAATTTATGTTCGACTATTGATAAAAAAAACCGAGTTAATGGAAATAAGTTAACGAAACGAATTAAATTAATATTTTAAAAAATATTATAGGTAATTTGTTTCTAGTATATAATTAATTTGCACTTCGAGGAAACCATGAACCAATGAATTATACTCCTCATATTTCCCATAAGGAACAAATTCTAGTCCTTCTCTCTTCTTCAATCATCTATAAACTTCAAAATTCACATACATACAGGATTAACAAGAAATAAGTATAAGTGATACGTACGGAATTAATTCGTATCGTATTGCAAGAAAAGCGAAATGTTAAATCATAAACTGAAAGCTGGGACTGATATTTGCGGGATTGTAATAATTATTGTTATATATATATATTGGGAGGCATCCCCTCCCCCTCTACAGCTTTTTGGCCAATATCTTGGCTTCCGAGCCTCAGGCCTTTCGGACCTAGCTCATTCGATTCCTCTCCATCTGCTCTTCCAGTTATTATAATTTCATACCCATAGGGCTATTTCTTCCACAGTTTTTAATTATTTTAAACTTTTTAAATTTGTTTAAATTCACAATATCTCTGCTCCTGTTTAGTCTCGGACTTGAGATTGGAACGAACTGTTCCAATCGTCGAGTCCCATCCTGTTATCTACTTCATTCCCATTATGTAAGCACAGGGAGGACTTAAGCACTAAAATATCCTGTTCCTATGTTAATCCTATGGGGAGTTGAAGAAATTCAACCCCCTAAGGAACCTTGGAACTTGATTTTTGGAGGTTCACCATATTTTCGTATTAGCGCGAGCTTTAGGTAGAAATGGCCCCCTCCAGTGCTTCCCCAGTAGTAACTCGAATCTTATGTTACATTGTTTGACCGCAACGGCTGGATTCGATTGTTCTCCCTATGAGCATCCCAGATATATTTTTTTCCGGGATAATAGCCCCATGTCTTCACCCAAAATTAACATTTTAAATTAATTTAAAGTTTTAATTTTTTAAAATCCAGCATATCTCGGAGGATTTTTGAGCTTCGGTCATGAAACTTGGGCCGTCGGTTCTCCTCGTTGAGCTCTTTCATCTGTTATAATTCATGTGTAGATAGTGGGCGTAAAAGGGGGAATTATCACTAAAATTAGAGAATCACCATATTATTCCTAAGGGGTTTGATCTTTTGGTGATGTCACGATGTTATAGAGATAAAAGGATGAAACTTGGAGATCACCTACTACTCTATGTGCATCGTTGGGATGTACGTGATCATTTTCGTCACAGTGGCTTCCACCTTCAAGGGGGAGTTCGTTTCGTTTCCCTTTGCAAATCTAGCACCGCCCCATTTGCTACTACCGACTCTGGACCGGTTTGAATGGATACCTCTTGTATTTACCCACAACCAGGCCGAGTTTCTAGTTGGTGGGTGCACAGCTTCTGTTTTATTTAATTGTTTTAAATTTTTTAAAATTACCATAACTCAGGGGCTTTTCAGGCGCATGTCTTTTTTTTCTCCGGAACAATTCTTCCCACCGAGACATTCAATATGAGGTCTCAGGTGTCACAATCGGTTCACCTCAACTTCAGATACAGTCTGCCGAAAACACCTCCATGTTATTGGTTCTATTGTTCCTGTGTGGGGGTGCTTGAATTAATTTAAATCGTGATTATCTCGGGTTTGGCTGGTCCGATTGACTTAAGGTTGGTATCGTTCAACTCTGCTCGTGACCACCTTTCGTCCTTGGCCCAGCTTGACCTGTTCAAGACTTTTGTTTTTATAACAAATACAATAAAGTACCTATTACAAGTTGATTAAATTTAAATATTATTTCAGGATACATTTTTCTAATAATGGAATGGGGTTCCCCCCCCCCCAAATGCCTTGTTGTTCGTAGGGTTCCTCAATTCAAGCTGTGTTCCACGGAACCCCAGGATTCCATGAGTCATAGTAAAAAAATTGAAAAGAACCTCATGAATATGTATGAAAAATGTGGATTTACGTTTTCTATGAAATTTGTATAATTATAAGTATCTAAAGCGCATCTTATTCATTAAAACTGTAAATTTTATTTATATATAACTTTATTTTGGAAAACTTTTAAAACTTTTATTGTAATGTAACAGAAAAAAAATGAAAACACGTTTTATCTTTGCATATATATATACTTCCTACTAGATTGTTAATATTATATTGCTTTTACTACCTTGGGTTCCATTAGATAATTTTATTCTCGTCAGCACAATGTCTAGTAAAACTGCACCGTTTTTTCCATTTGTGGATAAAAACACGTAAAATGAAGGAGAGGAAAGAATTTATCGGAATATCAACAAATTCGATGCGTTTAAAACTAAATTTAAACAAGAACAGCTCCTATATTTTATATTACAAACTCTCTCATGCAAAATACACACTACATCTCACACAGCCATAAACATTTTAATGCCATTCAGAAAATTATGTTTAAGTGAAATATATTTGTTTCAATATGAGTGACTACAAAAACAAATTCAACTCAGAATACGTAATGCGGTTGCATTTAATCTCAATAGACCTAGACTTCGACAGTTTGTGTGAAAAAAGATCACTGAGATTCATCGCATTATTATTATTAAACTATCTATGCTTGAATAGATGAAAAATAATGAAATAAATAATAATTCATTCCGTCTATTGATGCTGTATTTTTGTACGATATTTACACAATGTTTCTACAAGACTATTTGTGTATTATACTTTAGCTACCATAAGCCTCTTGTAACTCACATGTCCACTGAACTCCCACCAATGGACGTGCATTAAATAATAAATATCAATACGTCTACGTTGCAAGCTAAAAATTGTCCATTTTTTTAATTATGTAGAAATAATTTTATTATGATATTTAAATAAACTTAATTTATCTAGATAATGTGTTAAAATAAAACCTTCAATGTATTAAATACCTTTTTTTCTATAATTAGTATCGTTTTTCTACAAACGTAGGATAACGTGAAGGATAAAATTTTTAGAAAGATTTTTATCTTGTTACGCCAAAGAAGTATATCTTCTTACGTGCGTACATAACTACACACACACATTTTCCAGTAACTAAACCATCGGAGATCTGTGCAATTTTCTATTAAAGAAGCTAACCCAGTTAGCAGCTTGAAATTAAAGTTATTGGGTAAGGGCTACGACAATAGATCGAGTGTGAAGAGGGAAAATATAGGAATTTCGAAACGGATGCTTGATATCAATTCTAGAGCATTATATGGGCCCGTGTGCGACTCATACATTAAATTGCGTCGTTTATGACGCTGCCAGCTCCAGTACTGAAAATTCTGCTTTTTTAAACACCGAACAAGAGGTATAATTACTTCCCTGCTTCCCCATATAGATGGGATTTACTAAAACAAACAAAGGAAACGTGTACCTTTAAAACCGTAAAGTGCTCAACAAGGTGAGAAAACCGTTTATTTTTTTGATAACGAAAGCAAGGGATAAACCAGTTTCGAATCCCTTCCAACAATTTAAGACAGCTTTCTATTTTGCTATTCTTGATTACGAGATCTCTTCTTTAAATGAAAGATTTTTCTTTTATTATCTGAAGGGGCTATTCAATATTCCGTTTTCTGTATGAGTGTCATAACAATTCTAATGATCATCTCATGAAAGACTGCATAGTAGAAGATATTAAGATCGTTGTCCACATTTTCACAAAACCCCTTTATCCAACAGATGGCGTTGTTTGCAACTCCGATGACGTCAACGGTGATAAATTTGGTATCTGGTGGCCTTTCGTTACTATAGCAACGGAATTTGGTTAAGGGACAGACAGATATACCTGTTTTTAGTACGCATGCGCTGTTTAAAGAAACGGGTGAGGGCAACCGGGAGGAGTGTTGAACCGGTTGAAAGGTGGAAGCCAAAGCTTTGTAAATAGGTTTGAGAATGGAGAAGAAATAGAAAAGAGAGTTTTAATTTTTTGAGGAAGGATCTGGTAGATCTTCCGTTGAAATTTAAAGAGGATTTTATTTTCCAAGTTTTATTTTTGTAGAGAGATATATTTTTCTTATTTAATTTTTTTGTTGGAGAAAAATCTGAAATCGTCATAGACGGATACAGATCAGGGAAATAATCAGTTTCGATTTGAATCTTTAACAAAAGAAATGTAATTTTTCTAAAACAATTGTTGTTAGAGCAAATTTTCCACAAATATTTCGTTATAGTCTGTTTTGACCCACATATCATTTCTTGTAGGGAGAAATTTTTCTTTACGATCTATTTATTTATTTTTGGTTGTGCTGGAGAGAAATAGCATCTATCGTTTTGTAACTTTCATGGAGCGCTGTCTTTTTTTTCCTTCTTATTTTTATATCATGTTGGGCATGGAATACTCAAGAAAAAATGGTGTATTGCTTTCAATTTGTTACTAGTTTGAATAGCGTTGTTAAGACTATACTGTGCTCTTTTTTCAAACATTATTTTGGAGACAGTAATATTAAAAATAACTCATGTTGTTTTTCTTTTCAGATTTTTATAAATTGATTCTGGAAATCAAAAGTCAGTTGACCACTCATTTTTAAAAATTTTTAAAACGTAACAATTTTGAAAATCTTTTTCTTGAAGTTTTTTATTTTTTAAAATTTTTTTGTTACTTGAAGTGATTTTTGTTTCTTAGATAATTAAGAAAAAAAGTTAGAAAATATGTCTTGTTGCTGAATTTTAATAATTATTTTCATAGCTAAATCCTGGAAAATACTTGAAGTTTTTTTAAATGGGAAACCTGGAAAAAATATGAACAATTTTAAATATTTACGTAGTAGAACATTTTATGGAACATAGATATGCTTTTATAGAACATAATTGTGCAACATTTGTAATAATTGTACACTCATTGAAAGAAATTTTTATATATAATTAACATCGTAACTCTTATATCAATCAATTCAAATGATTGGAATTAAAAAATATAAAGTGACGAATGTTATTGTTTGGGATAACAAAAAATAAATAAAACTGCTTTACTCCCTTAAAAATAATTTTTCTAACAGATAAAAGAAACCTTTGGATAAACTGGAAAGCAGTAGTTTCTTTGCATAAATTGCACACCAGTGTTTTTTAAAATAAGGGTCCCGTCACTTGCAGCTGGGTCGATAAAAATTTCAGAACTTTTGATATATATCTTTTTGCGCATAAAATAACTTGTTCGCCATTAATAATAACAATAATTTAATTGTTTCTTTGGATTATTTTATAGGGGTATCGATAAAATCGAAAGAATGTTGAGGAAATACTTTGTCCGGAGGTATCGACAGTTAGTCCAAAATTTTATAACATAATTAAAATAAATAAGCACATCCATATCATTGATATTTAAATTTAAATCTTACATATACGTTATTAATAAAAGATGGTCTCAGAAGTGAACTCAAAACAATATATATATATATATATATATATATATATTAGTGTACCTAAGCATGCGTAAACTTTGCGCAGCGTTTATGGGGACGAACAAAAATTTTGTACAAAAAACGGGGTCACTATTCCGAAAACTTTAGAACCCCCTCTCTTCTATGAAGGTTAATGACAGTGTATCTGTGGGCATCTGGACTATAAATCAGTCCTGAATCCCATACCGTGAGAGTCTTAGATGTTTGTAGGAAGGGCAGTGTCGTAAGAACGTCACTATAGTAGCTAACCCTAGACTTCCTCCCCCCGTCTCTCCTAATCTGAAGGAAATAGTTATGTGGAAAAACAGTATACTATTTTCTTTGCCTCCCTCAATGGCTTATGTTGCCTAAATATGATGTAGACTGTGGGGGCAATTTCTTTTTTCTTGACTGCTATCAGAATACAATTAAGCGATGGGATAAAATTAGAACAAAGCACAACATTTTAAAATGAGTCAATTTTGAAATCGAGAGTAATGAGATTTTTTTTTTTTAAAGTGAGAATTTTCCCTTTATGAAGGAACTCAAAAAAGTTTTTAAAAAAAGATCATATTTTTAGAGGTTTTCAGCTAGTAATTTCTTTAAATCATTAAAAAAGAGACCACTCTAAAAAATAGCAATTAGACATATGTATAACGCACTAAAATAAAGAGATATAAAATTGGATAATAAAGACGGTTGCAACTTTATCTAAAAACATAGCGAATTCAGGACTGCTACTTGGGGTTAGAATCACTTTTGTGTCTTGTAAACCTTCCCCTTTTGCGTATTGTACTGAAGCTAATTAAAATTACAGCATAGCGTAATTAAAGAGCATCACAGTCTCTGAAAAAAAAAACAAATCAAGGAAATTGATTATTTTATGAGAATTCCTTGCAGTGAAAAGGATAATCCAAATGGAACCGAGCATAATATTAATTAAATTATAACTGACATATTTTCACAAATACGTATTTTCACTTCATGATTATCAATGTTTGGTTTAAATGTCTGTAATCTTGTTACAGCTATATATATATATATATACATTTATATATATTATATATATATATATATATATATATATAGCTGTATTTCTGTGGCTAAATCTTTTCTATTATGACGATAGTTATCTTAGGTATATAACTATTTTTAGTATATTTTTGAAATATATATATATATATATATATATATATAATATTACAAAAATATACAAAAAAATTATTTATATACCTAAGATAACTATAGTCATGATAGAATAGATTTAACCACAGAAACACTAGAGCAAACTCCTAGCCTTAAGAACCAGGAATGCATTTTTAAGAGCGTCTTCGAAATTTCACAAATTTGCTTTATCCAACAGATGGCGATGTTTGCAACTCTGATGACGTCAAGAAAGATGAAGCGTGTTTTCTGGAAACTTATCGTTACTATAGCAACGGGGTGTGGTTTAGAAATGATTGACAGATGTAGTCGGTATGAGAGTGCATGCGCTCTTTGAAGAACCAGATCGAAGAGAGGAAAAACTTGTCAGCAAACGATGGGGGGGGGGGGTGAGGAAAGAATGTTAGAGTTTTCTACAAATAGTTTCAACGTTTGAATAAGGTTCTATCACTGCCGCACAAAATCGGGTGCGGAGACATTTTTTTTTTTGAAAGCCGTGCTAGTGGATCGGTATTAAAATGTGCATTGCACTTCTAAGTATATATAGTTCTGAAATCTACTCAAAAATACATTTTTCTACAGAAATGATGAGGCTAATCGGTCTAGATTTGTCGGAAAACATAGGATATATTTGCTTAATTTGGGTATAATTATTATGTGAGTTTTTCCCATTCATACGGAAAATAATTGAGTGCAATGCATTTGATATTTTGTCACATGAATTATTGTATTTCAGGGTAGGCCTTTGAGAGTATAACATTTTTGAGGGAATTCTATTGTAGAATTTTACTGTTTCCTAGTTTCGGATGACATTTATCCCTTTTTGTGGAAATTGGTATTGTAGTTTAGAAATCATGTAATTCATTTAAACTTTTCTATAAAATCATCGTTATAAGGCTCCGGATTTTTAGGAAGAAAACGTTCAAATTATCTCTTGACAAATACGTCTACATTGTCTTAGGTATCATAAACAATGCCCATAAGATTAAGAAGGGAAACGAAATATGGGTGGGGGTTTTAATTTTTCGACGAAGGAATTTGGTAGATCTTTATTTGAAATTTAGAAAAAGTATTTTTTTTCTTCGAGTTTTAGGGGTTATTTGTTTTATTTATCTTTGTTACCTTTATTTATTTACCGATCTAATTCTCTTTGTTTGATAGAAATATGCGAAATTTTAATAAGTTTCTTTCTGCTAATATCTCTTAGATACAAATTGTATTTGAAATTGTCATAGAAGGATGCTTATTATGGAAATAAAGTTTCGATTTGAATCTTTAAAAAGAAAATGTCATTTTTCTTAGAAAATATTAACTAGAGCACTTTTTTGTCAGTCCTTTTTTAACAGCATTCCATTTCTTGTTTTACAAATTAATGCTATTTCCAATCAGGGGCATAGTTACCGCATATCAATGATACGGGGCCCCAAGGTTTGAGGGCGGGCACCCAAACGTGTAAGCAAAAAATCGCAGGGGTGGCCTTAGAGAGTGCCCTCAAGGATGATACAGGGTCTACTCAGGACCAACTCCGCCAGTGTTTTCAATACTCATGAAAATGTGACACAAATTTCACAGCCTTCAATTAAATTATTATATTCATTGAATTAATTTTCAAGCTAAGCTTCCTTTTTTTATTTCCTACGTGCAACGTTTTCAGAATATTTATTGTATACAGTCTGCGTTTGTACTCTCATAATGTTATTTTTAGTGTCGCCAATTATAAGCGGAGATAAAATCGGTGCATATTTATGATCGGCTCTTTTCTTTTGAATTTTTACTGCTTTGATCTCTTTTTCTAGTGGCACGATTGCGATGCTTATATTCCCCAGAGGAGCGGTGTGGAGAACAGTAGTGCGCTTTTGAAATCTGATGTTACCCCTATCAATTCTTTCATGAAATTATCTTCATAAGACTCATGATTTACAGAGGAAGTTCTTCAGTGAATTCGCAAGCATGTTTATGATTGTTATGTTGGATATCAAAAATAAAGTCCATCGGGCTAAGAAGAGGGAAGGGATTTTAAATTTTTTGAAGAAAAATTTAGTATATCTTCAGTTGAGACTTGAGGAAAAAAATAATTTCCGAAGTTTTATTTTTGTAGAGAGAAGTGGTGGAGGGAGATGATATATATATATATATATATACGTGTATATATGAATATATATACTCATATATATATATATTTGCTCGGTATTATTAACAAAAAAAGGGGGAAGGTTGGCTGGCCAAAAAACATGTTCAACCCCACTTTTATACAGAAAAATTTTTTTAAGGAAAATTTTATGTATACAAGCTGTCCCAAGTCAGCAATGTTGATAATACTGAAGCATCCATTCTTTTATATTTTACTCTGTTATTTCAAATTTTTATATCTCCTTCTAAATTCTGTTGTCTTGTTATCTAGCAATTGCTATTCTTTTAAGTATTAATCATGTTAATTCATCTCTCTCTTGTAGAGAAATTTTGATTATATGTATATATATATATATATATATATATATATATATATATAGTGTAATAAAAATGGAAGAAACCAAAAAAGTCAATGGACTAAAAAGGATACCTATTATGATTTCTAAAGCTGTTACTGAATTAAGACCAGCAAATTTGGGTTATATATCTATCTATCTATCTATATATATAAAGGAGAAAAGCGACTCACCCACTCACTGACTGACTGACTAATCACGATATCTCCGGAACTATTCAACCTACAGATATGAAAATTGGTAGGCGTGTTCTTTTCATGGAGTAGAGATCCGCTAAGAACGGACTTTGCGAAATTCGAACAGCAAGGGGCGTTATAAAAAATTGTTTTCATTTTTAAACTACTGGAAGTACTTTATTGAAATATGATAAGCAGAATCCTTTCATGGAGTAAAGATCCGCTATATAATGTGTTTTCTGAATATTGACCCCAGATGGCGTTGATGGGGCTCAAGGGTCGTTCTAGATAATTGTTTTCCATTTTTAATTTATTAGACTCACAGTCTTCAAATTTGGTAAGCAGATTCCTTTCATACAGAACATTTCCTAAAATGGGTTTTGTGAAAACAGTCCCCCCAAATTGCGGTTTCCGGGTTTTCAAGGGGCTTTATAGATAATTATTCCCATTTTTAAACTATTAGACGTACAGTCTTGAAATTTGGTAAAAGATTTCTTTCGCAGAGTAGAGAACCGCTACAAAATGGGTTTTGTGAAAATTAAACTACAAGTTTCATTTCGGGGGATTAAGGGGCGTAATGGATATAAATATCTCCGTTTTTTAAACTATTATACCTACCTGCTTGAAAATTGGTGGGCATGTTTCTTTCATGGAACAGAGTTCCATTAAAACGAAATTAACCCCCCAAGGAGGGTTGCGAGAGGTCACGGGGAATTATGGGGAAAAATACCGTTTTTGAATTGTTAGACCCACATACTTGAAATTGGTTAAGCATGTTTCTTTTGTTGAATAGGGATCTACTAAGAATGTATTTTAGGGAATCAACTCCTGGGGGAGCATGGGGTTACTGGGGCGTATTGACACAAAAATTCCTTTTTTCGAACTACAAGGACTATAATAGTGGAATTTGGTTTGCATTTTCCATTTGTTAAATTGAAATTCGCTAAGAACAGTTATATTGGAGAACGTTTCTGAACGGAATTACGGTAGGAATTGATAATAAAAACTTCGTTTTTACTCTATTAGACTTAGACTTAAAATTTGTCTTGCATGCTTACTTTATGGAGTAAAGTTCCACCAAAAATTGGTTAAGCGGAAATCCACTTGGTTATAGGGTTACGAAAGTACAAACATCCTTCTATACTTCAATTCTTAAAATTTTTAGAAAATACAAATTAGAAGTCCTGTCCTTTTTATATCAAGAGTCGAGAGTTACAGGTATACTTATATTTTTCAATATAATCGAATTCTTAATGCTAGGGCTTAGATATCAATAATTTTTATATACATATATATCTGTATATAAACAGTATATATTTTTAAAACGTCATGAAATACCCAGCGAAGCGGGTGGGTAACGGCTAGTGTGTGTGTGTTTTGTAGCACTTTTTGAATTCCGTCTTTTTTCTCTCATTGATCTTTATATCTATAGTTGGGCATGGTACGCTCTAGAAAAAATAATGGATTGCTTTAAATATGTTACTAGTTTGAGTAGTGATGTTAAGGCTACACAGTGCCCTTTTTAAAGACAGTTATATTGAAAGTACTTTGTGTTTTCTTTTTAGATTATATTATTAAATTGATTCTTCAAATAAAAAAATTTTTACCTGTCTTTATTTTAAAAATTACAAATTTTTCTTGTAAAATACTCAATTTTTAAAGTTTTTTAGTTATTTTCAGTGATTTCTGTTTCTTAAGATTATTGAGAACAAAAGTTAGTATGGAATTGAACATTTCAAACTAATTTTCCCTACTAAAAATTCCTTGTTGAATTTTAATAATTATTTTTACAGCTATGGAAGCAATATCAAATTTTTTAAAACTATTAATTTAAGATTTTTAGAAAAAATAACTAGTGCTCTCAGACCAAAATCCATACTAACTTTTAAAGAACATATATATATATATAAATTCTACAAAAAATTTTCAATATTATCTTGAACAGAAAAAATCCTTGGGAGAAATATATCCTCAAAATTGAAAAGTCTGAGAAAAACACAGTTAAAGTTTCTAAAGGCATAAAACAAAAACTAATAATGCCTCTAAAGATCTAATTAAAAAAATATTATTATCCAAATTATGTACACTGTATCAAAACACTACTTTAATTAAATATGTTATATGAGGATATATTTTTTTTTATATTTAAAATATGTTTTACATAAAATTGATAGCATTTGTTATATATATATATATACGATGACAGAGATTACTCAGTCTAATCTTAACATGGTGCTTTCATAAAAGTTTTGAAACACTTATAAAAATAATAATGATACAAACTGAAATTAGAAACCCCCAGGTTTGTACGTATAACATCTAATTTTTTCTCAGTTTTAAGTCGGTGCAATTTAAAAAGTTTGATTTTTATTACATGACTTGAAATTATTTTACTATAGTATTATAATACATTTTGTAATATCATAGATAAATTCAGTTATATTTGCAATACTTGTATACGGAATACTTGAACTCAATAAAGTCTCATTGTAGTATCAGCTGAAAAAAGGCTGATTTTAAGTCATATAATTTTCAGTAGTATTCCACCTCTTCCAAATGTTGTCTTTTAGTAACACAGGGATGTTTTGAGCCCGGCAATTTCTCAAAATGAAAAAATTAATGAAAGCAAAAAAAGCTTCTAAGGTTTTTAACTATGTGTAAAAACACACAAATATTGCTCTTTAAAAATTAAAAACCTTGAAACATAACTGAACAGAAACGATTTTAGTAGTAAAAGTAAGAGTTAATAGCCATTTCACTGAACGAACCGATTATTCTCCCAAATATCTCTCTTTATATACAAAAAAAGTTTTTTTATGATGCTCTAATAAATTTATTTCAAGGTTTTTTTTAAAGTGAAGTTAACAAAAGAAACTACATCTTTTTTACAGAATGGAGCAAACTCACAGTTTGGACAAATTTACATTTATGATAGGGAGGCTTTGCATGAACGTGCAAAAATAGTTAAACGTGGCGATGTGTTATAAATTTTACAGCCAATTATGAAGAAAAAACCGTATGAACTACATAATACAAGGAAATTACAGTTTTACAATTTGAGCTGTGATAGAGTTGCATAATTTGTACAATGGGAGTTGGTCCGCCATTAGGCAAATAGGGGAGGGGGTGGTACCTCCTTCCAGTTTTTAATTAATTAAACTTTTAAGAATGGAAAAATGCTTTAAAATGATTGCTAAACTAATCACTCTCTCTAAACTGTCAAATATTGAGATTGTCAACTCTCAGAAAACTTCAAATATATTAAAAACTGATTGGTTATCAGACTCCCTTAACCTTTTCAATAGAATTTTTGCTATTCCTGGTGGGCGCAGTAGCTTAGTGGTTATGGTCACGAGTTCATGTCTGGAGTGTCATGGACTCAAATCCTGTTGCCACTAAAGACCCTCCGTGTAGATGAGGCCATTCCTCCCATTTATGTGGTAGTTAGGAAAGAGGGATGCCAGCTCAGGTGTCATTCTCGTTACTCAACCGAGGTTGAACATTAAGAGGTTTGTGATCAATAGCCCTCTTGTTGCTTTATAGAGCGACACTAATCTCTCTCTCTTCTTTTGCTAATCCTGCTCCAGGCACATAAATTACTTTAATAAACCCTGTAAAATTTCTCATTTATAGTTAATCTTTTATCTTCAAAATTTACATATCTAATAATGATTGAATTTTTTTCCTAATGGGAAATTTTAAGAGTGCAGTCCATTTGGACGTAGCTGCTTTAATTTCGGAAAGGACTTCCTTTCCTAATACAAAAATAACTTATTTTTGAGATTGTGCATAATTCTCTGTTTTACGAATTTTTTAGTCTGCTTATGTGATCCATTAGCACAGAGTAGTAATTACTTAACAATTCGATTAAAATTTTCCATTTTATTCCATTACATTAAAACTGTTTAAATATAATTTTATAGCAAATACATGAAGAAAAATTACATTTTCAAAACATTCTCTTTTCATAGAAAATACTTCTATGTAATATTTTTCTATGTATATATAGTTAGGATTTTTCTTTACAGAGCCTGAATTAAGATTTTTGAAACATTCACATTATTTTTAGAGTTACTATTGAAATAACAACCAGACTTCTTCATAAAAATTCGCTACTTTATTAATGTAAGTCCCC
Organism: Trichonephila clavata; assembly: GCA_019973975.1. Taxonomy (NCBI): domain Eukaryota; kingdom Metazoa; phylum Arthropoda; class Arachnida; order Araneae; family Nephilidae; genus Trichonephila; species Trichonephila clavata. Next base: position 11,366 of record BMAO01027602.1, on the reverse strand, counting down.
CCCACTTCTAAATTATATCTTCTAAAAAGTCCAGTTGAGGTAGGGATTCTTGGGAGCTTCCCAAATCGAATAACAAAAACTAAACTTTCGTAACATCAAGAATTATTTTGAAGATTGTCGAATTTTAGATATCCATAATAATAATGTTTACGATAAATTTTACATCTCGCCATATTGACATCAATAGGAGTATTGTAAAGTTTTCATATGCAAGAGTATATTTTTTTAATTCTTGATTATTTTAGGGCCCCGGTGCATAGCATCCATTGACGATACCATTCCCTGCACCAGCTTTCAGTCTGGTTGAAATGACAATTCTACAAATGTTTCACTCACCAAGAAAGTATACACCCCACAATAACCCCCTTTCAGTCCCAAAATAGATTCCAATCGCCTCCCCCTAAAATCAACAGCTATCCTGTTCATGTGTTTCCCCCCACCCTCGTCAACCTTATCTCAAGGTCACTTGACCGTTTCATCTTGGTAACAAATTGTCAGAACTTCCTTCTTTCATTCCAACGAAGAGGGTCCCTCCTAGCAATGACGTGATCTCATGACGTAGTCTAGGGTTACTTTAATTCTCTTACCCCCTCCCCTTTCATATAAAAAAAGCAGAATTAGTATTTCTGAAGTGATTAAAATTATTATTCATGTAGCAAAATATTCTTTTTCGTAAAATAAAGTATTATTAATGTGTATTTAAGCAGTTTATGCTCAATTATCTTCTAAAGTAATGTTTTAAAAGTTTTGTACGTAGATTGCATACACGTGGCGCCATCTGCAGTCATTACAGCAAAGCTTGCCAAACATGGCGTCCGAGCATTTTGGAAGCAAAGATATATGCATTTTTCATAATTTTAAAATTTTCTAGACTATTTCTGACATTTTTACATTTCATGGTGGATTTATATGAGTAATTTACGTTCTCAACAAAAGTTTCACATCCACATAATGTGATTTCATTAAGTTAAAGTACCCTGACCTTTTCAGTACATTTAGAAGTCCACCTTAAACAATGTTTTTCTGCCAGCCAACCATCACCTGAATTTGCCAATACTCTGGGCCATAGGGAAAACAATAAATTTCTAGAGAAGTTTAACTATCATTATAAATAATACCATAATCTATTAATGTAAAACGATAATATTATAGCCTGTAATAATTACTAAAATATTTAAAATCAAAAATTTAAACTATTAGATAAAGACTTACCACTTGAGCAACTTATATTCCCCAGCTAAGGACAATAACAGTATCGCATAAAATTATTAAAATTTGATAAAAAAGCATTAATACTATATATACACATTTAAAAACTCTATATTTTATTTTAAAATTTATAGAAAATAAAATTACCCCATCCAGACATATACAATTAATTTTTAAGAAAATATAATATTGTTAATTTACTTAGCTAGAGGCACCATCTATCTATAAACTGTACAACTAACTTTTTTATTTAACTGTTAGGTAACTTTTTATAAATTTAGGAGGGTATCTGTGTTCCATACAATGTTTTTAATAAATTTATTTTTTAAGATTTAAATATATATTAAATTTATCACTTACTATACGTTATTACGATAAATATAATTGAAAATTTTCTTTCTGTAAATTGATATAGAAATGTTGGAATTCCAGTAAAGCACTTTATGAATGTTGAAATTAAAATCATCTCTTTTATCATAAATATTGCTATGTAATTTATAGTCCTTAATACACAATGATACATCCAAGTAATTAGTTTTAATTGGATTACTATTAATTTTAATTAGCTTTAAATATTCCGGATAAAAATTAATATTGGGGTTAAAATTATTATTTTTACCAAAAATAATTAGGTAATCTATGTATCTAAATATGTAATAATCATTATTATAATATAATTATTTTCGTAAAAGTGTAAAGATAAATTAGCCAAACTATTGCTAGCAGGGCCACCTTGAGGCAAACCTTTGGTTTGTTTGTACAGAGAACCATTAAAATTAATGTAGTTTTCTTTCAAGACTAAATTTATTAGAGTTCTAAATTTTTGTAAATTAATATTAAGATTATAATTTCTATGATTATCCAAAATTACCCTAATTATATCATTGATATTTATTGAATTAAAAAGCTCTTCAAAGTCATAACTATGAACTGAATAAATATTTTTAATTTTAAAAAAAATCTATAATTTCTTTACTGTTTTTAATTATAGCTTTTTTACATTGCTTATTGATGAATTCTTGTATAATATTATGCAGCATTTTACCTGCAGCAGTAATATAAGTTTTTAAACTATTTGTTACTGTTCTAAATTTAACAGGATTTTTTATGAAATTTAGGTGTTAAAAATATATATGGAAACTTAATCTTATGAATGGAAACATCCAATTTTCTATATATAGCAGTAATTCGATTATTAATTTTTTTATCTGACAAGTCCAATCTTTTAAAAGATTCATTGTTTAAAAAGTATTCATTAATCATATTATTATAAAAATATTTACAAATTATAGCATAATTACCAGGCACTTTATCTACGTAAACAATGATAAAATTCCTTTGTAAATCATAAATTTTCTGTTTTACATCTTTATAAGTTAGTACTGATTTGGAACGATAGTTAAATTTCATCAGGTCTTTTAAAATATTGTACTTAAATTCATCAAATGCCTCTAAAGGCAAACCATATTTAACTGCAGATTTAGTAATAAAAATTTTTATATCATAATTAATTTGTTTTTTAACGGTATTATTGTTGTTAGAAATTGTTAATCTAAAACTAGTGCCTTTACTCATGATATCTTTTAAAATTCTGTTCTTAATTATATTTAAATTGCCTGCTACTACATGTTTGTGATAGCTATATATATACTCTACTATATATATAAATTATAAGTTATTAGCGTATGTAAGGATAAAAATATTATTTAATGTAGATAATATTGTCAATTTCGTATTTAAAGCAATAGCTTGATAACATTTAACTCTGACTAATTTAGATGTACAAAATTTTAATTTAAAAGGGTAAAAAAACTTTTTCACACACACATAAGGTTTCTGCTATATTGCTATAGAAAAAAGATTTTATGAATAAATTACGGAATACTTGAATTCTGTAGTCTCATTGTAGTATCAGATGAAAAAAACGTGATTTACTGTCATATAATTTTCAGTAGTATTCCACCGCTTCCAAATATTGTCTTTTAGTAACATCTAACAATTCAGTATATCTAACAATTCATTACATTTTAAAGGCTAACTCAAACACAGAGTCTTACACAACACAAACTTATCTTTCAGAACACACAAGACAACATAACAGCAAAATTATTTTACTTAAAACCTTTAAGTTTTTTTTTTTTTACACAACAAACAAAATTTATTCAATAAGACTATTTTATTTTATGGTACCCAAATTAAAAATTCTAACCATCAATACAAAAGAAAATTTAACTTGTTATAATAACAAATACACTGAAAGACCACAAAAAATCATTTTAAAAGAAAATAATTTTAATGTATATTACTTCAAACACATTTTTAAGCGATTTTATCTGAAATTTTAAAACAATGAATTTTTCTTATTTATTTTTTAAGAAATTTCTTGATTGCATCTGCTTTCTAGTAATCTAAAAAACTTTGATGAAACGAGAAATTCTTTATGAGAGAGAAAATATATACGCATATATAATATTCTGAAATATATTCCACGAAAATTTGGACTGCACCAAAAAAAAAAATTCATGCAAGTGTTTATTATAATGTTGCATTTTTTACATTTTATATATATCTCTCAATTCATATTTTCCCTTCACCAAGAAAATTTTAAACTCATTCAGCATTACGAAATGCACAGATATTTTATAGAAAAATGAATATATAAATTCAAGGATCATCGAGTATTGTACAAAAATATACTTGTCTTTGTAAAATATAGTACAAAATTTGAGATGGAGCACCTTTCTAAGTAAAATAGAATTACGAAACATATTGATCCGTTTTGTAAAATGCAAATCTAAAATAAACTTATATTGATAAACACGATACTCATTCATTTAAAAGAAAAAAAAATTTATGTACATAAAACAAAATATTTTAACGGGATATATGGATAAATATGTTGGGAGTATGATACGAAAATCACGCTATATTTCAGGACAACTCCCCTTCACGTTTTATCAATTTCACATTAAAAATAATTAATCATGTAACTTGTGTACATGAATTTATATTTAAAACATAAAAGCAACTCAAAAAATAAAATTGCGTGACACTTACCTTGTAATAACCTTTGATGCACAGGAATTATGATATCCGCACGTGGTTCAGACAAGTTATTCCTAGGCGAAATTCATTCTTTTCACTTCGTTAACTCAGAAGCAAGTGAAGGATAAAGACCGAAGCAGACCCAGAGGGGAGGTTGTTTGACTTCTTAGGGTTGCTACAATGAGTCCACTGCCTTCGCCAAATAAACACACGCGTTCACATTTCTACGCCAAACAGATATATACTAGCAGCATGGCCCGATGTTGCACGGGCTATCACAAAGAGTGGATCGAGACAGCGCTATATGCACTCAGATAGTTTTCTTTAATGCAGTGCAAGCGCCATCTGTTGTCCAAAATAATATTTATTTTTGTGAATATATCTCATGATTATTTTTTAAAAATTAGTTTAATCTGCAATTAATTTAGTTAATGAAAAATAATTTATTGTATTATAAAATAAATATGATTGAAAAAGCCAAATATATTGGATGTTGTAACTTTCATTAAAATATCTTCAATTTTACTTAACGTGAAGAAAAATTAAAGCATAAAATATTAGTAAAATTTCCTAAATTTTTATATAACATGTAATTTAATTAAACTAGATTTAAATTCTATTTATTCTTTTTTCAAAAGAATTAAGTAATATGTAAACTTATCAAGTAGTTTTTCAAAATTACCTTTTAAGAATAGCTTTCTCAATATAATGTAATGTACATGTATTAATATTACATTAATACAACATTTAAGCTATTGTTTTCAACACACACATTACAATACATTGAAATCAAATATAATCACCAGGATATCATATTTTAATTGCATATTTATGCCAATAGCTGAGTAATCTTTTCGTAACAAATGCTATCAATATTTTGCAAAATTATACGTCGAATTTAAAAAAATCATTTTCAGTCATGTTTAATTAAAATAGTATTTTAATGTAGAAATACAATGGAAAATAACATATTTAAAAATTACGGGCATTATAAGTTTTTGTTTTATGCAAAATGAGCAGATTAAGTCTTTTTATGTACATTCATTTCAGTCTCCATTTAAGAAAACAATAAGTATAAAAAAGTTCATTACAGAAAATTAAAAAAAAATTAACTAACTAAAATAACAAGAAAGATAATAAAACAATTAATAAAATAAATAAAAAAATAACAAGAAACGAATAGTAAAAATTATCCAAAATGTAAATAAAATGCAATAAGAACTTCAGCAAAAATCATTCGACTGATACAGCAATACAAAAATAGTATAGGACTATTCAGTTATTTTAGTTTCCTTATTACATAACAGATGGCACTAGCATTGTATAAAAAAAAAAACTATCTGGGTGTATTTAGCGCTGTCTCGATCCACTCCTCTTTTACGAGTGTATATTTTCTCCTTTCTCTCTCAATACAGCACTTTGGTTTATGTGATTTCTATGATAATATGCTTTTAAAGTTCCCATTTTCAAAATTTCTTCTTTGCCCAGTCGGTTTCTTACCCTTCCACTTACCCCAGCATTGAACGGACGTTCTCGAATGTAAAATCATACACTTTACTCCCCCCCCCTCACCGCCCAGAAAATAAGTTCATCCTCCAAATTTCTATTTTGGATTATTGATTTACAAAACGAAATACTGCTTTAGTCAATGAAACATATTAATTTTTTTTTTTTTAAAGCAATAACGTTAACATTTCCGATATAATACTTAGCAAAAACTAAGCACATATTCTTTATTTCACAAATAATTACTATAAAAATAATGAAATACATTAGAAATTTTCATTATCAATCAATCACTGCATGCCGTTAGCATAAAAATATGTAAAAAAAAAAAACTAATCCAGATTTACCACACACAAAAGAAAACAGACAATATACGATTTTTTTTATAATTAAATCATTAATGCAAAATTTAGAGAATACTACTTAAATTTTTAAAGAAATATATTTATTTGAATCCCTAATAATAATGTTAAAAACTGAATCCACTAAATAAATGATTTAAAAATTTCTTAGCGTTAGCTATTGAAACGACTGCTACTTTTGGAAGTTTGAATGTTGGATTAATATTATGTAATTATAAATAAATATCAAGAGGGGGAAAAAAAGCCGAGAAATTTATTTACATTTACTGAACTACATTAAATTAAGAAAATAATGTCTAGTAAAAACATTTTAATATTTTCTTATATTTTTAAGGTTTTTCATTCTTTTTTTTCAGTGAGTGATTTCTTTTAAAAGAAAACATTTGCGATGACCCATTTAAAAAAAATACAAAATAATTAATCTCATATTCATTATTTTATGTAACAAAAATACCTTCATTGAATTTTCAAAAATTATATTCATTATATAAGGAAAGAAATTTTTTAAAAAGGAAGCAAATTTTACACGATGGAAACATTTTAATATTTGTTCATATTTTGAAAATTATTCTTCTCAATGGTTTCTTTTTTCAGTATTTCATACATTAAACTTATGGTTGATGCACGGAAGAAAATTTTATAAAATAATTTAAACTTACATGATGTAAATATGCATTATACATTACTAACCATATTCATAATTTCTGCAAAAATTTCCTACTTATTATCTTAATCCTCCACTACTCCTCTTGAGCTTAGAGCCCAACAGAAGCTATATAAGGGGGCTTTATCACCTGATGCTTGGAATGGAATGATTAATAAGTTCAAATCAACAGAAAATTCGCTCAGGCAGAGAACATATAATCGATGTTGGCAACTATGAAAACAGCGGTTAGAATGAACGTGGTTTAGATTTCTAGCCGGGGAGACGTAAATGTTGTGAATAAAACTTGGCATTTCAATGTTATTTTGTATGCGTTAATATTTCTTTCTTTTTGTATTATACAGCGCTTATTGGAGATTTTTGGTATTAAATCTTTGTTCATGTAATTATACTTCCTATGTCACCATGCGCTTCCGTACAAAGTTCGGTACCGTTTCTTTAATTAGGTCAAGTTACTCGTACAGTTGGTTCTCTTTTTCCCTAATAGGGCTGCGGATTGGTACTTTTACCATTGCTAACCTAGTACATTCCCCAGGAGCTGGTATCACTTTATAGTGCGGCACCATATAGGCGATACCAATTGCTGCAAGTAATTTTGACGCCCAGTTTTCTCCCCAGAGAGAGGCACCTGAACTCTGACGATCTTAACTTGTTCTAAGAATTTAATTTTGCCAAGAGGAGCCAAGCTAAACAGACACGCAAGGGATGTTTTACATGCTGCATAATTATACGACATGGCCACTGTAGATTTTCTACATGATGAAAATACACCGACTTGGGCTGCGGTCGAACTCCCAAACTTCGGTAAAGAAGGCCAGTGACAAATGAACTACGCCACCCAGCCAACAAAAAATAATGTCTGAATACAGTCAATTAGAAAAAAAACCCTGTACAATTACCAGAAGTTGACTAAAGTAATAGAAACCAGAAAAAAATGTTGAAAATTTAAAAGTAAAATGAAAAATCAGCTCCTTGGAGATTAATTCAATTATTTCCAACGATGCGTATGCTGCAAGAAAAAATGTCTTTTTTTCCTACAGTGAACTTTGCGAAGTCGAAAAAGTATTAAGAAAAATTACTATAAAATACATACATTAATTTTGCCAACGTTAAAAAAAAACACATTTAAGCCAGAAAAAATTAATTAAAAAAAAAACATGAAACATGTTATACAAAAACATTACACAAAATTAAGAGCAAAAATAAAATTCTACATCATAAATAACAAATTAATTCGATCGAAAAAAAAAGTTAAATTTTTTTGTCAAATTGAAAGAAAGAAATTTAATATCGCGATGGCAAATCGGAAAAAAAAATTGTGCTGAAATGGCAAAGCGGTAATAAAAATTTCATCTTTTCCTCTATAATCACGAAACAGAATGTAAAACTTAATACGAAGATGGGAAAACAAAAATAAGCAGATGACCAAAGAGAAATTTTTTTTAAAAAATTGATAAAATGATATCAATGAAAGTAGGATATTGAATACGTTGTAAAACTGCAATTGAAGATGGGATTTATACGGGGATTAATCAAGAAGTAGAAGAAAGATTATAAAGCAGAATATTTTTCCAAAATGCTACGATAGTGTAAAAGGAAACCAATATTCGAATGCAACTAATGAGAAGTAAAGAATTATAGTTAAAGGTGATTATTTTTTTGTGGAATTTATAATGCAAATAAAATGTTACACAAAAATTCAAACCGTTTTACATTACAAAGTTTTTACTCAAAAATTATAATGCCAGATTTATAATAGTGTCATAAAATTAGATTTTCAAAGAGTAAAAAAGCCCCAAATTTTTTTTTTTATTTCAGTGTGGCGTATATCTACTATATTATTTTCTAAAAGTTATGTGAATACATTTTTAGAGTTCGAAAATTTTACTTTTATTAGTTTTATCGTTTTGCACCACCGTTACAAGCATTCTTTTGTAAAAAAAAATAATTTGCAAAAATAAATAATAAAAGTTTATGAAGCTATTTTTCTCCTTCAGACAAAAACACGTTAATGTAGAGAGCATAAGAAAAATAAATTTCAGTTTGTGATTTTAAATGCAATTATCAAAAATGAGCAAAAAAAAATCTCAAACTGAAAAAGAATGTAAAACATGAATAATAATCTCTTTAGACAATTTGTAAATGTAATATAATGAAACAAAGTTTTTCCCACAATTACCAGCTTTTTTTTTTTAAAAAAATTATTAGCACAAATTAAAATAAATTAAAATAAGCAAATTTTTTTCATTTTCAGAAGACAAATTTAAGCAAAAGCGAAAAAAGAAGGAAAAAATCAAATTAAATTTCAATTTGTGATTCTATTTTCAAAAATTGAAACGCAAACGATGCAATTTAATAACATAACGGAATTACTTTATAAAATAAAGGAAAAAATGAAATTTGTTTCTGAAAGTACAAAAAGGAACAAATAAATTCACTGCTCGTTGGCAAATACCTTTTTGCTTTTTAAGGGAGTCCGGCACTTCCACAGGAGCCCATGTTAAATTTCGTAAGTTTATGTACCTTTTCCTCAAAAAATATTTGCTTCTCATAGATGAAATTTTTACAGTAGGTTATATGTACTGTTAGTCAGATTTTTATGAAAGGTTTTGTCTTTTTACTAAAAATTAAAATAATAATGAATTTTTTAAAGAATGTCCTATTCCTTCCCCCCTAAAATGTAGTTTTAAAAGACGTTATCTAAAAAGGTGTGCTAGATATATCTTATCCGCTCTATTAAAATGTGTAAACATGTTGAAAATATACTTACTGAAAATTGAGAACCCTACTTTAATTAGTTTCTGAGAAATGGGTACATATATAAAAGGAAAAATATTTCATTTTGAGAAAACAGGCTTTAAAGTAAGAATTTGTAATTTTTGACGATTTACCTTTTTTAATACTTTCCAGAAGTATATGAAACATTTTCTTTGCTCTCTGATTCTACAAAAGACTCATCTAATTTTCTCTTTTTCATTATTTTTAGCAATCTAGTCTTTTTTGTATCTCAAGATCCTTTCGTTGGGCTACACGAATCGTACGTGCATCTAAGTTTTTAAATCATGGCATACAGTTAAAACCTGGTTCAACACCACAATGTTTTTAAAATGATTAATTTGACTACATGACCTATATTGAATTGTGCAATTGCCATATTTACCCCTAAGATTAGAGTTTTTAACTCCACAAACGTAGATTTTGGAATGGCTGACCATATGGTATTATTAACTGACTCAGGATGGCGAACCTTTTTTGAGATGTGGGTCAAATTTGTTCATATTTTTTTAGTACTAGCTCGTTTGGTCACTAATGTTTTTTTGCATCAGAGTTAAGTTTAAAACTTTTTAACTGAGTATTTTTAAAACTAAACATCTTTAAATTTAATTGACTTAACGAGTAAAAATTAGCCAGGTTTGACCATTAAAAATTATTCAGTAGGCTAAAAGCTCTTAAGTGTTTAGTGCAAATGATAATGAGTGTTTGAATGAACAAGAAGTAGTGAAAATTAAATACTATATATATTGTGAAGTATTTTATTTATTAGTATATATATGTATCGTTAATAATATTCGGGCAACAAGTGCCACCTTCCCTTGCATATTCTGTGACAGAGATATTATATATGCCTGCATTTTTGTTGATAAAATGGCAAAGTCTAGCTCTGTTAAAGTTGTATGCAGTCACATTCCATATTCTATCAAATTATTTGGAAGAGTCAAAAATGAAGTTTTTACTGGGATTAATAACATGTTTCTTTTTAGAAATATTTAAGATTATTTTATAATTGAAGGGAAAAATTTACTGTGGCAATTTTACTCCAGACATTTCTACACGATATTAATTTGGCGGTATATATATTTGTTATAAATAAGGAATTAATAATTGGGGTAAGTTATTATTTGAAATTGATTTAAAAATAAACTTTTTAAAAATGAATAATTATAAGACATTAAAGCTAAGATCTTTTTTATCAAACATGATTACTGCCATGATCTCAACAATTTATTTACTGAAAGATAATATGAGCATATTTTTATTAGTAAAAAATGAACAAAAAGTACTTCAGTAATGCATTTGCAAACGATATCCAAAGACAAAGTGAAGCGCTTTTATTGCAATATTTTAATGCGATAAAAACGTCAGCTTCTCTCTCTTAATCGAGAAAGGTGGGCGGAAGCAATTATTGCTTTGCAGACACAATAAATACGTCAGCTTTCTAAATGAAGACGGTGTCTGCAGACAAAATACAGCTATGCGTCAGTATCCTGAGCAAGGGCATTTTCCTAAGCTAGGTTAAAGCAGTGAGTCAGTACCCGTCATGAAATGATGGTGTCCAAGACAGGGCAAATGTATACGGATACTATATAAACGTGAGCTTCCCAAGCAAGGACAGTTTCCAAGACAGGGTAATGCTATGAGACAGCCTCCTAAATGAGAGCGCTCTCCAAAGACAGGGTAATGCTATGAGTCAACATCCTAAATGCGGTCGGTCTTTAAAGACTGGGTAAAGCTATGAATCAGCATCCTAAATGAGGACGGTCTTCAAAGAAAATAAAGCTTCGAGTCAACATCCTAATGAA
>BMAO01027601.1:0-27409 GCA_019973975.1 Trichonephila clavata | reverse complement strand
AAATTGAGTTTGGTTGGAATAGGAGTTAGAAATTTTTTCCCTGTTCATGACGTCTCCCTGCCAAATATCCAAAAAATGTGAAATTTTATTATTGCAATAACTTTTGATCTAATTGAAATTTTGAAAAGCGCTACATGTATTCGTGATCAGCGTCGGATTTTAAATAAGAAAATTGAGTTTGGTTGGAATAGGAGTTAGAAATTTTTTCCCTGTTCATGACGTCTCCCTGCCAAATATCCAAAAAATGTGAAATTTTATTATTGCAATAACTTTTGATCTAATTGAAATTTTGAAAAGCGCTACATGTATTCGTGATCAGCGTCGGATTTTAAATAAGAAAATTGAGTTTGGCTGGAATAGGAGTTAGAAATTTTTTCCCTGTTCATGACGTCTCCCCTGCCAAATATCCAAAAAATGTGAAATTTTATTATTGCAATAACTTTTGATCTAATTGAAATTTTGAAAAGCGCTACATGTATTCGTGATCAGCGTCGGATTTTAAATAAGAAAATTGAGTTTGGTTGGAATAGGAGTTAGAAATTTTTTCCCTGTTCATGACGTCTCCCCTGCCAAATATCCAAAAAATGTGAAATTTTATTATTGCAATAACTTTTGATCTAATTGAAATTTTGAAAAGTGCTACATGTATTCGTGATCAGCGTCGGATTTTAAATAAGAAAATTGAGTTTGGTTGGAATAGGAGTTAGAAATTTTTTCCCTGTTCATGACGTCTCCCTGCCAAATATCCAAAAAATGTGAAATTTTATTATTGCAATAACTTTTGATCTAATTGAAATTTTGAAAAGCGCTACATGTATTCGTGATCAGCGTCGGATTTTAAATAAGAAAATTGAGTTTGGCTGGAATAGGAGTTAGAAATTTTTTCCCTGTTCATGACGTCTCCCCTGCCAAATATCCAAAAAATGTGAAATTTTATTATTGCAATAACTTTTGATCTAATTGAAATTTTGAAAAGCGCTACATGTATTCGTGATCAGCGTCGGATTTTAAATAAGAAAATTGAGTTTGGTTGAATAGGAGTTAGAAATTTTTTCCCTGTTCATGACGTCTCCCCTGCCAAATATCCAAAAAATGTGAAATTTTTTATTGCAATAACTTTTGATCTAATTGAAATTTTGAAAAGCGCTACATGTATTCGTGATCAGCGTCGGATTTTAAATAAGAAAATTGAGTTTGGTTGGAATAGGAGTTAGAAATTTTTTCCCTGTTCATGACGTCTCCCTGCCAAATATCCAAAAAATGTGAAATTTTATTATTGCAATAACTTTTGATCTAATTGAAATTTTGAAAAGCGCTACATGTATTCGTGATCAGCGTCGGATTTTAAATAAGAAAATTGAGTTTGGCTGGAATAGGAGTTAGAAATTTTTTCCCTGTTCATGACGTCTCCCCTGCCAAATATCCAAAAAATGTGAAATTTTATTATTGCAATAACTTTTGATCTAATTGAAATTTTGAAAAGCGCTACATGTATTCGTGATCAGCGTCGGATTTTAAATAAGAAAATTGAGTTTGGTTGGAATAGGAGTTAGAAATTTTTTCCCTGTTCATGACGTCTCCCCTGCCAAATATCCAAAAAATGTGAAATTTTATTATTGCAATAACTTTTGATCTAATTGAAATTTTGAAAAGCGCTACATGTATTCGTGATCAGCGTCGGATTTTAAATAAGAAAATTGAGTTTGGTTGGAATAGGAGTTAGAAATTTTTTCCCTGTTCATGACGTCTCCCCTGCCAAATATCCAAAAAATGTGAAATTTTATTATTGCAATAACTTTTGATCTAATTGAAATTTTGAAAAGCGCTACATGTATTCGTGATCAGCGTCGGATTTTAAATAAGAAAATTGAGTTTGGTTGGAATAGGAGTTAGAAATTTTTTCCCTGTTCATGACGTCTCCCCTGCCAAATATCCAAAAAATGTGAAATTTTATTATTGCAATAACTTTTGATCTAATTGAAATTTTGAAAAGCGCTACATGTATTCGTGATCAGCGTCGGATTTTAAATAAGAAAATTGAGTTTGGTTGGAATAGGAGTTAGAAATTTTTTCCCTGTTCATGACGTCTCCCCTGCCAAATATCCAAAAAATGTGAAATTTTATTATTGCAATAACTTTTGATCTAATTGAAATTTTGAAAAGCGCTACATGTATTCGTGATCAGCGTCGGATTTTAAATAAGAAAATTGAGTTTGGCTGGAATAGGAGTTAGAAATTTTTTCCCTGTTCATGACGTCTCCCCTGCCAAATATCCAAAAAATGTGAAATTTTATTATTGCAATAACTTTTGATCTAATTGAAATTTTGAAAAGCGCTACATGTATTCGTGATCAGCGTCGGATTTTAAATAAGAAAATTGAGTTTGGTTGGAATAGGAGTTAGAAATTTTTTCCCTGTTCATGACGTCTCCCCTGCCAAATATCCAAAAAATGTGAAATTTTATTATTGCAATAACTTTTGATCTAATTGAAATTTTGAAAAGCGCTACATGTATTCGTGATCAGCGTCGGATTTTAAATAAGAAAATTGAGTTTGGTTGGAATAGGAGTTAGAAATTTTTTCCCTGTTCATGACGTCTCCCCTGCCAAATATCCAAAAAATGTGAAATTTTATTATTGCAATAACTTTTGATCTAATTGAAATTTTGAAAAGCGCTACATGTATTCGTGATCAGCGTCGGATTTTAAATAAGAAAATTGAGTTTGGCTGGAATAGGAGTTAGAAATTTTTTCCCTGTTCATGACGTCTCCCCTGCCAAATATCCAAAAAATGTGAAATTTTATTATTGCAATAACTTTTGATCTAATTGAAATTTTGAAAAGCGCTACATGTATTCGTGATCAGCGTCGGATTTTAAATAAGAAAATTGAGTTTGGTTGGAATAGGAGTTAGAAATTTTTTCCCTGTTCATGACGTCTCCCCTGCCAAATATCCAAAAAATGTGAAATTTTATTATTGCAATAACTTTTGATCTAATTGAAATTTTGAAAAGCGCTACATGTATTCGTGATCAGCGTCGGATTTTAAATAAGAAAATTGAGTTTGGTTGGAATAGGAGTTAGAAATTTTTTCCCTGTTCATGACGTCTCCCCTGCCAAATATCCAAAAAATGTGAAATTTTATTATTGCAATAACTTTTGATCTAATTGAAATTTTGAAAAGCGCTACATGTATTCGTGATCAGCGTCGGATTTTAAATAAGAAAATTGAGTTTGGTTGGAATAGGAGTTAGAAATTTTTTCCCTGTTCATGACGTCTCCCCTGCCAAATATCCAAAAAATGTGAAATTTTATTATTGCAATAACTTTTGATCTAATTGAAATTTTGAAAAGCGCTACATGTATTCGTGATCAGCGTCGGATTTTAAATAAGAAAATTGAGTTTGGCTGGAATAGGAGTTAGAAATTTTTTCCCTGTTCATGACGTCTCCCCTGCCAAATATCCAAAAAATGTGAAATTTTATTATTGCAATAACTTTTGATCTAATTGAAATTTTGAAAAGCGCTACATGTATTCGTGATCAGCGTCGGATTTTAAATAAGAAAATTGAGTTTGGCTGGAATAGGAGTTAGAAATTTTTTCCCTGTTCATGACGTCTCCCCTGCCAAATATCCAAAAAATGTGAAATTTTATTATTGCAATAACTTTTGATCTAATTGAAATTTTGAAAAGCGCTACATGTATTCGTGATCAGCGTCGGATTTTAAATAAGAAAATTGAGTTTGGTTTGAATAGGAGTTAGAAATTTTTTCCCTGTTCATGACGTCTCCCCTGCCAAATATCCAAAAAATGTGAAATTTTATTATTGCAATAACTTTTGATCTAATTGAAATTTTGAAAAGCGCTACATGTATTCGTGATCAGCGTCGGATTTTAAATAAGAAAATTGAGTTTGGTTGGAATAGGAGTTAGAAATTTTTTCCCTGTTCATGACGTCTCCCTGCCAAATATCCAAAAAATGTGAAATTTTATTATTGCAATAACTTTTGATCTAATTGAAATTTTGAAAAGCGCTACATGTATTCGTGATCAGCGTCGGATTTTAAATAAGAAAATTGAGTTTGGCTGGAATAGGAGTTAGAAATTTTTTCCCTGTTCATGACGTCTCCCCTGCCAAATATCCAAAAAATGTGAAATTTTATTATTGCAATAACTTTTGATCTAATTGAAATTTTGAAAAGCGCTACATGTATTCGTGATCAGCGTCGGATTTTAAATAAGAAAATTGAGTTTGGTTTGAATAGGAGTTAGAAATTTTTTCCCTGTTCATGACGTCTCCCCTGCCAAATATCCAAAAAATGTGAAATTTTATTATTGCAATAACTTTTGATCTAATTGAAATTTTGAAAAGCGCTACATGTATTCGTGATCAGCGTCGGATTTTAAATAAGAAAATTGAGTTTGGTTGGAATAGGAGTTAGAAATTTTTTCCCTGTTCATGACGTCTCCCCTGCCAAATATCCAAAAAATGTGAAATTTTATTATTGCAATAACTTTTGATCTAATTGAAATTTTGAAAAGCGCTACATGTATTCGTGATCAGCGTCGGATTTTAAATAAGAAAATTGAGTTTGGCTGGAATAGGAGTTAGAAATTTTTTCCCTGTTCATGACGTCTCCCCTGCCAAATATCCAAAAAATGTGAAATTTTATTATTGCAATAACTTTTGATCTAATTGAAATTTTGAAAAGCGCTACATGTATTCGTGATCAGCGTCGGATTTTAAATAAGAAAATTGAGTTTGGTTGGAATAGGAGTTAGAAATTTTTTCCCTGTTCATGACGTCTCCCCTGCCAAATATCCAAAAAATGTGAAATTTTATTATTGCAATAACTTTTGATCTAATTGAAATTTTGAAAAGCGCTACATGTATTCGTGATCAGCGTCGGATTTTAAATAAGAAAATTGAGTTTGGTTGGAATAGGAGTTAGAAATTTTTTCCCTGTTCATGACGTCTCCCCTGCCAAATATCCAAAAAATGTGAAATTTTATTATTGCAATAACTTTTGATCTAATTGAAATTTTGAAAAGCGCTACATGTATTCGTGATCAGCGTCGGATTTTAAATAAGAAAATTGAGTTTGGTTGGAATAGGAGTTAGAAATTTTTTCCCTGTTCATGACGTCTCCCCTGCCAAATATCCAAAAAATGTGAAATTTTATTATTGCAATAACTTTTGATCTAATTGAAATTTTGAAAAGCGCTACATGTATTCGTGATCAGCGTCGGATTTTAAATAAGAAAATTGAGTTTGGTTGGAATAGGAGTTAGAAATTTTTTCCCTGTTCATGACGTCTCCCCTGCCAAATATCCAAAAAATGTGAAATTTTATTATTGCAATAACTTTTGATCTAATTGAAATTTTGAAAAGCGCTACATGTATTCGTGATCAGCGTCGGATTTTAAATAAGAAAATTGAGTTTGGTTGGAATAGGAGTTAGAAATTTTTTCCCTGTTCATGACGTCTCCCCTGCCAAATATCCAAAAAATGTGAAATTTTATTATTGCAATAACTTTTGATCTAATTGAAATTTTGAAAAGCGCTACATGTATTCGTGATCAGCGTCGGATTTTAAATAAGAAAATTGAGTTTGGTTGGAATAGGAGTTAGAAATTTTTTCCCTGTTCATGACGTCTCCCCTGCCAAATATCCAAAAAATGTGAAATTTTATTATTGCAATAACTTTTGATCTAATTGAAATTTTGAAAAGCGCTACATGTATTCGTGATCAGCGTCGGATTTTAAATAAGAAAATTGAGTTTGGCTGGAATAGGAGTTAGAAATTTTTTCCCTGTTCATGACGTCTCCCCTGCCAAATATCCAAAAAAATGTGAAATTTTATTATTGCAATAACTTTTGATCTAATTGAAATTTTTGAAAAGCGCTACATGTATTCGTGATCAGCGTCGGATTTTTAAATAAGAAAATTGAGTTTGGTTGGAATAGGAGTTAGAAATTTTTTCCCTGTTCATGACGTCTCCCCTGCCAAATATCCAAAAAATGTGAAATTTTATTATTGCAATAACTTTTGATCTAATTGAAATTTTTGAAAAGCGCTACATGTATTCGTGATCAGCGTCGGATTTTAAATAAGAAAATTGAGTTTGGCTTGGAATAGGAGTTAGAAATTTTTTCCCTGTTCATGACGTCTCCCCTGCCAAATATCCAAAAAATGTGAAATTTTATTATTGCCAATAACTTTTGATCTAATTGAAATTTTGAAAAGCGCTACATGTATTCGTGATCAGCGTCGGATTTTAAATAAGAAAATTGAGTTTGGCTGGAATAGGAGTTAGAAATTTTTTCCCTGTTCATGACGTCTCCCTGCCAAATATCCAAAAAATGTGAAATTTTATTATTGCAATAACTTTTGATCTAATTGAAATTTTGAAAAGCTGCTACATGTATTCGTGATCAGCGTCGGATTTTAAATAAGAAAATGAGTTTGGTTGGATAGGAGTTAGAAATTTTTTCCCTGTTCATGACGTCTCCCCTGCCAAATATCCAAAAAATGTGAAATTTTATTATTGCAATAACTTTTGATCTAATTGAAATTTTGAAAAGCGCTACATGTATTCGTGATCAGCGTCGGATTTTAAATAAGAAAATTGAGTTTGGCTGGAATAGGAGTTAGAAATTTTTTCCCTGTTCATGACGTCTCCCCTGCCAAAATATCCAAAAAATGTGAAATTTTATTATTGCAATAACTTTTGATCTAATTGAAATTTTGAAAAAGTCGCTACATGTATTCGTGATCAGCGTCGGATTTTAAATAAGAAAATTGAGTTTGGCTGGAATAGGAGTTAGAAATTTTTTCCCTGTTCATGACGTCTCCCCTGCCAAATATCCAAAAAATGTGAAATTTTATTATTGCAATAACTTTTGATCTAATTGAAATTTTGAAAAGCGCTACATGTATTCGTGATCAGCGTCGGATTTTAAATAAGAAAATTGAGTTTGGTTTGAATAGGAGTTAGAAATTTTTTCCCGGTTCATGACGTCTCCCCTGCCAAATATCCAAAAAATGTGAAATTTTATTATTGCAATAACTTTTGATCTAATTGAAATTTTGAAAAGCGCTACATGTATTCGTGATCAGCGTCGGATTTTAATAAGAAAATTGAGTTTGGTTGGAATAGGAGTTAGAAATTTTTTCCCTGTTCATGACGTCTCCCCTGCCAAATATCCAAAAAATGTGAAATTTTATTATTGCAATAACTTTTGATCTAATTGAAATTTTGAAAAGCGCTACATGTATTCGTGATCAGCGTCGGATTTTAAATAAGAAAATTGAGTTTGGTTGGAATAGGAGTTAGAAATTTTTTCCCTGTTCATGACGTCTCCCTGCCAAATATCCAAAAAATGTGAAATTTTATTATTGCAATAACTTTTGATCTAATTGAAATTTTGAAAAGCGCTACATGTATTCGTGATCAGCGTCGGATTTTAAATAAGAAAATTGAGTTTGGTTGGATAGGGAGTTAGAAATTTTTTCCCTGTTTTTCATGACGTCTCCCAAATGCCAAAATATCACAAAAAAATTGGCTGAAATTTTGATTTATTGCAATAAACTTTTTGATCTAATTTGAAAATTTTGAAAAAAAGCCGCTACATGTATTCGTGATCAGCGTCGGATTTTAAATAAGAAAATTGAGATTTGGCTGGAATAGGAGTTAGAAAATTTTTCCCTGTTCATGACGTCTCCCCTGCCAAATATCCAAAAAAATGTGAAATTTTTATTATTGCAATAACTTTTGATCTAATTGAAATTTTGAAAAGCGCTACATGTATTCGTGATCAGGCGTCGGATTTTAAATAAGAAAAATTGAGTTTTGGCTGGAATAGGAGTTAGAAATTTTTTCCCTGTTCATGACGTCTCCCCTGCCAAATATCCAAAAAATGTGAAATTTTATTATTGCAATAACTTTTGATCTAATTGAAATTTTGAAAAGCGCTACATGTATTCGTGATCAGCGTCGGATTTTAAATAAGAAAATTGAGTTTGGTTGGAATAGGAGTTAGAAATTTTTTCCCTGTTCATGACGTCTCCCCTGCCAAATATCCAAAAAATGTGAAATTTTATTATTGCAATAACTTTTGATCTAATTGAAATTTTGAAAAGCGCTACATGTATTCGTGATCAGCGTCGGATTTTAAATAAGAAAATTGAGTTTGGTTGAATAGGAGTTAGAAATTTTTTCCCTGTTCATGACGTCTCCCCTGCCAAATATCCAAAAAATGTGAAATTTTTTATTGCAATAACTTTTGATCTAATTGAAATTTTGAAAAGCGCTACATGTATTCGTGATCAGCGTCGGATTTTAAATAAGAAAATTGAGTTTGGTGAATAGGAGTTAGAAATTTTTTCCCTGTTCATGACGTCTCCCCTGCCAAATATCCAAAAAATGTGAAATTTTATTATTGCAATAACTTTTGATCTAATTGAAATTTTGAAAAGCGCTACATGTATTCGTGATCAGCGTCGGATTTTAAATAAGAAAATTGAGTTTGGTTGGAATAGGAGTTAGAAATTTTTTCCCTGTTCATGACGTCTCCCCTGCCAAATATCCAAAAAATGTGAAATTTTATTATTGCAATAACTTTTGATCTAATTGAAATTTTGAAAAGCGCTACATGTATTCGTGATCAGCGTCGGATTTTAAATAAGAAAATTGAGTTTGGTTGGAATAGGAGTTAGAAATTTTTTCCCTGTTCATGACGTCTCCCCTGCCAAATATCCAAAAAATGTGAAATTTTATTATTGCAATAACTTTTGATCTAATTGAAATTTTGAAAAGCGCTACATGTATTCGTGATCAGCGTCGGATTTTAAATAAGAAAATTGAGTTTGGTTGGAATAGGAGTTAGAAATTTTTTCCCTGTTCATGACGTCTCCCCTGCCAAATATCCAAAAAATGTGAAATTTTATTATTGCAATAACTTTTGATCTAATTGAAATTTTGAAAAGCGCTACATGTATTCGTGATCAGCGTCGGATTTTAAATAAGAAAATTGAGTTTGGTTGAATAGGAGTTAGAAATTTTTTCCCTGTTCATGACGTCTCCCCTGCCAAATATCCAAAAAATGTGAAATTTTATTATTGCAATAACTTTTGATCTAATTGAAATTTTGAAAAGCGCTACATGTATTCGTGATCAGCGTCGGATTTTAAATAAGAAAATTGAGTTTGGTTGGAATAGGAGTTAGAAATTTTTTCCCTGTTCATGACGTCTCCCCTGCCAAATATCCAAAAAATGTGAAATTTTTTATTGCAATAACTTTTGATCTAATTGAAATTTTGAAAAGCGCTACATGTATTCGTGATCAGCGTCGGATTTTAAATAAGAAAATTGAGTTTGGTTGGAATAGGAGTTAGAAATTTTTTCCCTGTTCATGACGTCTCCCTGCCAAATATCCAAAAAATGTGAAATTTTATTATTGCAATAACTTTTGATCTAATTGAAATTTTGAAAAGCGCTACATGTATTCGTGATCAGCGTCGGATTTTAAATAAGAAAATTGAGTTTGGTTGGAATAGGAGTTAGAAATTTTTTCCCTGTTCATGACGTCTCCCTGCCAAATATCCAAAAAATGTGAAATTTTTTATTGCAATAACTTTTGATCTAATTGAAATTTTGAAAAGCGCTACATGTATTCGTGATCAGCGTCGGATTTTAAATAAGAAAATTGAGTTTGGTTGGAATAGGAGTTAGAAATTTTTTCCCTGTTCATGACGTCTCCCCTGCCAAATATCCAAAAAATGTGAAATTTTATTATTGCAATAACTTTTGATCTAATTGAAATTTTGAAAAGCGCTACATGTATTCGTGATCAGCGTCGGATTTTAAATAAGAAAATTGAGTTTGGTTGGAATAGGAGTTAGAAATTTTTTCCCTGTTCATGACGTCTCCCCTGCCAAATATCCAAAAAATGTGAAATTTTATTATTGCAATAACTTTTGATCTAATTGAAATTTTGAAAAGCGCTACATGTATTCGTGATCAGCGTCGGATTTTAAATAAGAAAATTGAGTTTGGTTGGAATAGGAGTTAGAAATTTTTTCCCTGTTCATGACGTCTCCCCTGCCAAATATCCAAAAAATGTGAAATTTTTTATTGCAATAACTTTTGATCTAATTGAAATTTTGAAAAGCGCTACATGTATTCGTGATCAGCGTCGGATTTTAAATAAGAAAATTGAGTTTGGTTGGAATAGGAGTTAGAAATTTTTTCCCTGTTCATGACGTCTCCCCTGCCAAATATCCAAAAAATGTGAAATTTTATTATTGCAATAACTTTTGATCTAATTGAAATTTTGAAAAGCGCTACATGTATTCGTGATCAGCGTCGGATTTTAAATAAGAAAATTGAGTTTGGTTGGAATAGGAGTTAGAAATTTTTTCCCTGTTCATGACGTCTCCCTGCCAAATATCCAAAAAATGTGAAATTTTTTATTGCAATAACTTTTGATCTAATTGAAATTTTGAAAAGCGCTACATGTATTCGTGATCAGCGTCGGATTTTAAATAAGAAAATTGAGTTTGGTTGGAATAGGAGTTAGAAATTTTTTCCCTGTTCATGACGTCTCCCCTGCCAAATATCCAAAAAATGTGAAATTTTTTATTGCAATAACTTTTGATCTAATTGAAATTTTGAAAAGCGCTACATGTATTCGTGATCAGCGTCGGATTTTAAATAAGAAAATTGAGTTTGGTTGGAATAGGAGTTAGAAATTTTTTCCCTGTTCATGACGTCTCCCCTGCCAAATATCCAAAAAATGTGAAATTTTTTATTGCAATAACTTTTGATCTAATTGAAATTTTGAAAAGCGCTACATGTATTCGTGATCAGCGTCGGATTTTAAATAAGAAAATTGAGTTTGGTTGGAATAGGAGTTAGAAATTTTTTCCCTGTTCATGACGTCTCCCCTGCCAAATATCCAAAAAATGTGAAATTTTATTATTGCAATAACTTTTGATCTAATTGAAATTTTGAAAAGCGCTACATGTATTCGTGATCAGCGTCGGATTTTAAATAAGAAAATTGAGTTTGGTTGGAATAGGAGTTAGAAATTTTTTCCCTGTTCATGACGTCTCCCCTGCCAAATATCCAAAAAATGTGAAATTTTATTATTGCAATAACTTTTGATCTAATTGAAATTTTGAAAAGCGCTACATGTATTCGTGATCAGCGTCGGATTTTAAATAAGAAAATTGAGTTTGGTTGAATAGGAGTTAGAAATTTTTTCCCTGTTCATGACGTCTCCCCTGCCAAATATCCAAAAAATGTGAAATTTTTTATTGCAATAACTTTTGATCTAATTGAAATTTTGAAAAGCGCTACATGTATTCGTGATCAGCGTCGGATTTTAAATAAGAAAATTGAGTTTGGTTGAATAGGAGTTAGAAATTTTTTCCCTGTTCATGACGTCTCCCCTGCCAAATATCCAAAAAATGTGAAATTTTTTATTGCAATAACTTTTGATCTAATTGAAATTTTGAAAAGCGCTACATGTATTCGTGATCAGCGTCGGATTTTAAATAAGAAAATTGAGTTTGGTTGAATAGGAGTTAGAAATTTTTTCCCTGTTCATGACGTCTCCCCTGCCAAATATCCAAAAAATGTGAAATTTTATTATTGCAATAACTTTTGATCTAATTGAAATTTTGAAAAGCGCTACATGTATTCGTGATCAGCGTCGGATTTTAAATAAGAAAATTGAGTTTGGTTGGAATAGGAGTTAGAAATTTTTTCCCTGTTCATGACGTCTCCCCTGCCAAATATCCAAAAAATGTGAAATTTTATTATTGCAATAACTTTTGATCTAATTGAAATTTTGAAAAGCGCTACATGTATTCGTGATCAGCGTCGGATTTTAAATAAGAAAATTGAGTTTGGTTGGAATAGGAGTTAGAAATTTTTTCCCTGTTCATGACGTCTCCCCTGCCAAATATCCAAAAAATGTGAAATTTTATTATTGCAATAACTTTTGATCTAATTGAAATTTTGAAAAGCGCTACATGTATTCGTGATCAGCGTCGGATTTTAAATAAGAAAATTGAGTTTGGTTGGAATAGGAGTTAGAAATTTTTTCCCTGTTCATGACGTCTCCCCTGCCAAATATCCAAAAAATGTGAAATTTTTTATTGCAATAACTTTTGATCTAATTGAAATTTTGAAAAGCGCTACATGTATTCGTGATCAGCGTCGGATTTTAAATAAGAAAATTGAGTTTGGTTGGAATAGGAGTTAGAAATTTTTTCCCTGTTCATGACGTCTCCCCTGCCAAATATCCAAAAAATGTGAAATTTTTTATTGCAATAACTTTTGATCTAATTGAAATTTTGAAAAGCGCTACATGTATTCGTGATCAGCGTCGGATTTTAAATAAGAAAATTGAGTTTGGTTGGAATAGGAGTTAGAAATTTTTTCCCTGTTCATGACGTCTCCCCTGCCAAATATCCAAAAAATGTGAAATTTTATTATTGCAATAACTTTTGATCTAATTGAAATTTTGAAAAGCGCTACATGTATTCGTGATCAGCGTCGGATTTTAAATAAGAAAATTGAGTTTGGTTGGAATAGGAGTTAGAAATTTTTTCCCTGTTCATGACGTCTCCCCTGCCAAATATCCAAAAAATGTGAAATTTTTTATTGCAATAACTTTTGATCTAATTGAAATTTTGAAAAGCGCTACATGTATTCGTGATCAGCGTCGGATTTTAAATAAGAAAATTGAGTTTGGTTGGAATAGGAGTTAGAAATTTTTTCCCTGTTCATGACGTCTCCCCTGCCAAATATCCAAAAAATGTGAAATTTTTTATTGCAATAACTTTTGATCTAATTGAAATTTTGAAAAGCGCTACATGTATTCGTGATCAGCGTCGGATTTTAAATAAGAAAATTGAGTTTGGTTGAATAGGAGTTAGAAATTTTTTCCCTGTTCATGACGTCTCCCCTGCCAAATATCCAAAAAATGTGAAATTTTTTATTGCAATAACTTTTGATCTAATTGAAATTTTGAAAAGCGCTACATGTATTCGTGATCAGCGTCGGATTTTAAATAAGAAAATTGAGTTTGGTTGGAATAGGAGTTAGAAATTTTTTCCCTGTTCATGACGTCTCCCCTGCCAAATATCCAAAAAATGTGAAATTTTTTATTGCAATAACTTTTGATCTAATTGAAATTTTGAAAAGCGCTACATGTATTCGTGATCAGCGTCGGATTTTAAATAAGAAAATTGAGTTTGGTTGGAATAGGAGTTAGAAATTTTTTCCCTGTTCATGACGTCTCCCCTGCCAAATATCCAAAAAATGTGAAATTTTATTATTGCAATAACTTTTGATCTAATTGAAATTTTGAAAAGCGCTACATGTATTCGTGATCAGCGTCGGATTTTAAATAAGAAAATTGAGTTTGGTTGGAATAGGAGTTAGAAATTTTTTCCCTGTTCATGACGTCTCCCCTGCCAAATATCCAAAAAATGTGAAATTTTATTATTGCAATAACTTTTGATCTAATTGAAATTTTGAAAAGCGCTACATGTATTCGTGATCAGCGTCGGATTTTAAATAAGAAAATTGAGTTTGGTTGGAATAGGAGTTAGAAATTTTTTCCCTGTTCATGACGTCTCCCCTGCCAAATATCCAAAAAATGTGAAATTTTATTATTGCAATAACTTTTGATCTAATTGAAATTTTGAAAAGCGCTACATGTATTCGTGATCAGCGTCGGATTTTAAATAAGAAAATTGAGTTTGGTTGAATAGGAGTTAGAAATTTTTTCCCTGTTCATGACGTCTCCCCTGCCAAATATCCAAAAAATGTGAAATTTTATTATTGCAATAACTTTTGATCTAATTGAAATTTTGAAAAGCGCTACATGTATTCGTGATCAGCGTCGGATTTTAAATAAGAAAATTGAGTTTGGTTGAATAGGAGTTAGAAATTTTTTCCCTGTTCATGACGTCTCCCCTGCCAAATATCCAAAAAATGTGAAATTTTATTATTGCAATAACTTTTGATCTAATTGAAATTTTGAAAAGCGCTACATGTATTCGTGATCAGCGTCGGATTTTAAATAAGAAAATTGAGTTTGGTTGGAATAGGAGTTAGAAATTTTTTCCCTGTTCATGACGTCTCCCCTGCCAAATATCCAAAAAATGTGAAATTTTATTATTGCAATAACTTTTGATCTAATTGAAATTTTGAAAAGCGCTACATGTATTCGTGATCAGCGTCGGATTTTAAATAAGAAAATTGAGTTTGGTTGGAATAGGAGTTAGAAATTTTTTCCCTGTTCATGACGTCTCCCCTGCCAAATATCCAAAAAATGTGAAATTTTTTATTGCAATAACTTTTGATCTAATTGAAATTTTGAAAAGCGCTACATGTATTCGTGATCAGCGTCGGATTTTAAATAAGAAAATTGAGTTTGGTTGGAATAGGAGTTAGAAATTTTTTCCCTGTTCATGACGTCTCCCCTGCCAAATATCCAAAAAATGTGAAATTTTATTATTGCAATAACTTTTGATCTAATTGAAATTTTGAAAAGCGCTACATGTATTCGTGATCAGCGTCGGATTTTAAATAAGAAAATTGAGTTTGGTTGAATAGGAGTTAGAAATTTTTTCCCTGTTCATGACGTCTCCCCTGCCAAATATCCAAAAAATGTGAAATTTTTTATTGCAATAACTTTTGATCTAATTGAAATTTTGAAAAGCGCTACATGTATTCGTGATCAGCGTCGGATTTTAAATAAGAAAATTGAGTTTGGTTGGAATAGGAGTTAGAAATTTTTTCCCTGTTCATGACGTCTCCCCTGCCAAATATCCAAAAAATGTGAAATTTTTTATTGCAATAACTTTTGATCTAATTGAAATTTTGAAAAGCGCTACATGTATTCGTGATCAGCGTCGGATTTTAAATAAGAAAATTGAGTTTGGTTGGAATAGGAGTTAGAAATTTTTTCCCTGTTCATGACGTCTCCCCTGCCAAATATCCAAAAAATGTGAAATTTTATTATTGCAATAACTTTTGATCTAATTGAAATTTTGAAAAGCGCTACATGTATTCGTGATCAGCGTCGGATTTTAAATAAGAAAATTGAGTTTGGTTGGAATAGGAGTTAGAAATTTTTTCCCTGTTCATGACGTCTCCCCTGCCAAATATCCAAAAAATGTGAAATTTTATTATTGCAATAACTTTTGATCTAATTGAAATTTTGAAAAGCGCTACATGTATTCGTGATCAGCGTCGGATTTTAAATAAGAAAATTGAGTTTGGTTGAATAGGAGTTAGAAATTTTTTCCCTGTTCATGACGTCTCCCCTGCCAAATATCCAAAAAATGTGAAATTTTTTATTGCAATAACTTTTGATCTAATTGAAATTTTGAAAAGCGCTACATGTATTCGTGATCAGCGTCGGATTTTAAAATGAAAAATTGAGTTTGGTTGGAATAGGAGTTAGAAATTTTTTCCCTGTTCATGACGTCTCCCTGCCAAATATCCAAAAAATGTGAAATTTTATTATTGCAATAACTTTTGATCTAATTGAAATTTTGAAAAGCGCTACATGTATTCGTGATCAGCGTCGGATTTTAATAAGAAAATTGAGTTTGGTTGGAATAGGAGTTAGAAATTTTTTCCCTGTTCATGACGTCTCCCCTGCCAAATATCCAAAAAATGTGAAATTTTTTATTGCAATAACTTTTGATCTAATTGAAATTTTGAAAAGCGCTACATGTATTCGTGATCAGCGTCGGATTTTAAATAAGAAAATTGAGTTTGGTTGAATAGGAGTTAGAAATTTTTTCCCTGTTCATGACGTCTCCCCTGCCAAATATCCAAAAAATGTGAAATTTTATTATTGCAATAACTTTTGATCTAATTGAAATTTTGAAAAGCGCTACATGTATTCGTGATCAGCGTCGGATTTTAAATAAGAAAATTGAGTTTGGTTGAATAGGAGTTAGAAATTTTTTCCCTGTTCATGACGTCTCCCCTGCCAAATATCCAAAAAATGTGAAATTTTTTATTGCAATAACTTTTGATCTAATTGAAATTTTGAAAAGCGCTACATGTATTCGTGATCAGCGTCGGATTTTAAATAAGAAAATTGAGTTTGGTTGAATAGGAGTTAGAAATTTTTCCCTGTTCATGACGTCTCCCTGCCAAATATCCAAAAAATGTGAAATTTTTTATTGCAATAACTTTTGATCTAATTGAAATTTTGAAAAGCGCTACATGTATTCGTGATCAGCGTCGGATTTTAAATAAGAAAATTGAGTTTGGTTGGAATAGGAGTTAGAAATTTTTTCCCTGTTCATGACGTCTCCCCTGCCAAATATCCAAAAAATGTGAAATTTTATTATTGCAATAACTTTTGATCTAATTGAAATTTTGAAAAGCGCTACATGTATTCGTGATCAGCGTCGGATTTTAAATAAGAAAATTGAGTTTGGTTGAATAGGAGTTAGAAATTTTTTCCCTGTTCATGACGTCTCCCCTGCCAAATATCCAAAAAATGTGAAATTTTATTATTGCAATAACTTTTGATCTAATTGAAATTTTGAAAAGCGCTACATGTATTCGTGATCAGCGTCGGATTTTAAATAAGAAAATTGAGTTTGGTTGGAATAGGAGTTAGAAATTTTTTCCCTGTTCATGACGTCTCCCCTGCCAAATATCCAAAAAATGTGAAATTTTATTATTGCAATAACTTTTGATCTAATTGAAATTTTGAAAAGCGCTACATGTATTCGTGATCAGCGTCGGATTTTAAATAAGAAAATTGAGTTTGGTTGAATAGGAGTTAGAAATTTTTTCCCTGTTCATGACGTCTCCCCTGCCAAATATCCAAAAAATGTGAAATTTTTTATTGCAATAACTTTTGATCTAATTGAAATTTTGAAAAGCGCTACATGTATTCGTGATCAGCGTCGGATTTTAAATAAGAAAATTGAGTTTGGTTGGAATAGGAGTTAGAAATTTTTTCCCTGTTCATGACGTCTCCCCTGCCAAATATCCAAAAAATGTGAAATTTTATTATTGCAATAACTTTTGATCTAATTGAAATTTTGAAAAGCGCTACATGTATTCGTGATCAGCGTCGGATTTTAAATAAGAAAATTGAGTTTGGTTGGAATAGGAGTTAGAAATTTTTTCCCTGTTCATGACGTCTCCCCTGCCAAATATCCAAAAAATGTGAAATTTTATTATTGCAATAACTTTTGATCTAATTGAAATTTTGAAAAGCGCTACATGTATTCGTGATCAGCGTCGGATTTTAAATAAGAAAATTGAGTTTGGTTGAATAGGAGTTAGAAATTTTTTCCCTGTTCATGACGTCTCCCCTGCCAAATATCCAAAAAATGTGAAATTTTATTATTGCAATAACTTTTGATCTAATTGAAATTTTGAAAAGCGCTACATGTATTCGTGATCAGCGTCGGATTTTAAATAAGAAAATTGAGTTTGGTTGAATAGGAGTTAGAAATTTTTTCCCTGTTCATGACGTCTCCCCTGCCAAATATCCAAAAAATGTGAAATTTTTTATTGCAATAACTTTTGATCTAATTGAAATTTTGAAAAGCGCTACATGTATTCGTGATCAGCGTCGGATTTTAAATAAGAAAATTGAGTTTGGTTGAATAGGAGTTAGAAATTTTTTCCCTGTTCATGACGTCTCCCCTGCCAAATATCCAAAAAATGTGAAATTTTATTATTGCAATAACTTTTGATCTAATTGAAATTTTGAAAAGCGCTACATGTATTCGTGATCAGCGTCGGATTTTAAATAAGAAAATTGAGTTTGGTTGAATAGGAGTTAGAAATTTTTTCCCTGTTCATGACGTCTCCCCTGCCAAATATCCAAAAAATGTGAAATTTTATTATTGCAATAACTTTTGATCTAATTGAAATTTTGAAAAGCGCTACATGTATTCGTGATCAGCGTCGGATTTTAAATAAGAAAATTGAGTTTGGTTGAATAGGAGTTAGAAATTTTTTCCCTGTTCATGACGTCTCCCCTGCCAAATATCCAAAAAATGTGAAATTTTATTATTGCAATAACTTTTGATCTAATTGAAATTTTGAAAAGCGCTACATGTATTCGTGATCAGCGTCGGATTTTAAATAAGAAAATTGAGTTTGGTTGAATAGGAGTTAGAAATTTTTTCCCTGTTCATGACGTCTCCCCTGCCAAATATCCAAAAAATGTGAAATTTTATTATTGCAATAACTTTTGATCTAATTGAAATTTTGAAAAGCGCTACATGTATTCGTGATCAGCGTCGGATTTTAAATAAGAAAATTGAGTTTGGTTGAATAGGAGTTAGAAATTTTTTCCCTGTTCATGACGTCTCCCCTGCCAAATATCCAAAAAATGTGAAATTTTATTATTGCAATAACTTTTGATCTAATTGAAATTTTGAAAAGCGCTACATGTATTCGTGATCAGCGTCGGATTTTAAATAAGAAAATTGAGTTTGGTTGGAATAGGAGTTAGAAATTTTTTCCCTGTTCATGACGTCTCCCCTGCCAAATATCCAAAAAATGTGAAATTTTATTATTGCAATAACTTTTGATCTAATTGAAATTTTGAAAAGCGCTACATGTATTCGTGATCAGCGTCGGATTTTAAATAAGAAAATTGAGTTTGGTTGGAATAGGAGTTAGAAATTTTTTCCCTGTTCATGACGTCTCCCCTGCCAAATATCCAAAAAATGTGAAATTTTATTATTGCAATAACTTTTGATCTAATTGAAATTTTGAAAAGCGCTACATGTATTCGTGATCAGCGTCGGATTTTAAATAAGAAAATTGAGTTTGGTTGAATAGGAGTTAGAAATTTTTTCCCTGTTCATGACGTCTCCCCTGCCAAATATCCAAAAAATGTGAAATTTTATTATTGCAATAACTTTTGATCTAATTGAAATTTTGAAAAGCGCTACATGTATTCGTGATCAGCGTCGGATTTTAATAAGAAAATTGAGTTTGGTTGGAATAGGAGTTAGAAATTTTTTCCCTGTTCATGACGTCTCCCCTGCCAAATATCCAAAAAATGTGAAATTTTATTATTGCAATAACTTTTGATCTAATTGAAATTTTGAAAAGCGCTACATGTATTCGTGATCAGCGTCGGATTTTAAATAAGAAAATTGAGTTTGGTTGGAATAGGAGTTAGAAATTTTTTCCCTGTTCATGACGTCTCCCTGCCAAATATCCAAAAAATGTGAAATTTTATTATTGCAATAACTTTTGATCTAATTGAAATTTTGAAAAGCGCTACATGTATTCGTGATCAGCGTCGGATTTTAAATAAGAAAATTGAGTTTGGTTGGAATAGGAGTTAGAAATTTTTTCCCTGTTCATGACGTCTCCCCTGCCAAATATCCAAAAAATGTGAAATTTTATTATTGCAATAACTTTTGATCTAATTGAAATTTTGAAAAGCGCTACATGTATTCGTGATCAGCGTCGGATTTTAAATAAGAAAATTGAGTTTGGTTGGAATAGGAGTTAGAAATTTTTTCCCTGTTCATGACGTCTCCCCTGCCAAATATCCAAAAAATGTGAAATTTTATTATTGCAATAACTTTTGATCTAATTGAAATTTTGAAAAGCGCTACATGTATTCGTGATCAGCGTCGGATTTTAAATAAGAAAATTGAGTTTGGTTGAATAGGAGTTAGAAATTTTTTCCCTGTTCATGACGTCTCCCCTGCCAAATATCCAAAAAATGTGAAATTTTATTATTGCAATAACTTTTGATCTAATTGAAATTTTGAAAAGCGCTACATGTATTCGTGATCAGCGTCGGATTTTAAATAAGAAAATTGAGTTTGGTTGGAATAGGAGTTAGAAATTTTTTCCCTGTTCATGACGTCTCCCCTGCCAAATATCCAAAAAATGTGAAATTTTATTATTGCAATAACTTTTGATCTAATTGAAATTTTGAAAAGCGCTACATGTATTCGTGATCAGCGTCGGATTTTAAATAAGAAAATTGAGTTTGGTTGAATAGGAGTTAGAAATTTTTTCCCTGTTCATGACGTCTCCCCTGCCAAATATCCAAAAAATGTGAAATTTTTTATTGCAATAACTTTTGATCTAATTGAAATTTTGAAAAGCGCTACATGTATTCGTGATCAGCGTCGGATTTTAAATAAGAAAATTGAGTTTGGTTGGAATAGGAGTTAGAAATTTTTTCCCTGTTCATGACGTCTCCCTGCCAAATATCCAAAAAATGTGAAATTTTATTATTGCAATAACTTTTGATCTAATTGAAATTTTGAAAAGCGCTACATGTATTCGTGATCAGCGTCGGATTTTAAATAAGAAAATTGAGTTTGGTTGAATAGGAGTTAGAAATTTTTTCCCTGTTCATGACGTCTCCCCTGCCAAATATCCAAAAAATGTGAAATTTTTTATTGCAATAACTTTTGATCTAATTGAAATTTTGAAAAGCGCTACATGTATTCGTGATCAGCGTCGGATTTTAATAAGAAAATTGAGTTTGGTTGGAATAGGAGTTAGAAATTTTTTCCCTGTTCATGACGTCTCCCCTGCCAAATATCCAAAAAATGTGAAATTTTATTATTGCAATAACTTTTGATCTAATTGAAATTTTGAAAAGCGCTACATGTATTCGTGATCAGCGTCGGATTTTAAATAAGAAAATTGAGTTTGGTTGAATAGGAGTTAGAAATTTTTTCCCTGTTCATGACGTCTCCCCTGCCAAATATCCAAAAAATGTGAAATTTTATTATTGCAATAACTTTTGATCTAATTGAAATTTTGAAAAGCGCTACATGTATTCGTGATCAGCGTCGGATTTTAATAAGAAAATTGAGTTTGGTTGGAATAGGAGTTAGAAATTTTTTCCCTGTTCATGACGTCTCCCCTGCCAAATATCCAAAAAATGTGAAATTTTATTATTGCAATAACTTTTGATCTAATTGAAATTTTGAAAAGCGCTACATGTATTCGTGATCAGCGTCGGATTTTAAATAGAAAATTGAGTTTGGTTGGAATAGGAGTTAGAAATTTTTTCCCTGTTCATGACGTCTCCCCTGCCAAATATCCAAAAAATGTGAAATTTTATTATTGCAATAACTTTTGATCTAATTGAAATTTTGAAAAGCGCTACATGTATTCGTGATCAGCGTCGGATTTTAAATAAGAAAATTGAGTTTGGTTGGAATAGGAGTTAGAAATTTTTCCCTGTTCATGACGTCTCCCCTGCCAAATATCCAAAAAATGTGAAATTTTATTATTGCAATAACTTTTGATCTAATTGAAATTTTGAAAAGCGCTACATGTATTCGTGATCAGCGTCGGATTTTAAATAAGAAAATTGAGTTTGGTTGGAATAGGAGTTAGAAATTTTTTCCCTGTTCATGACGTCTCCCTGCCAAATATCCAAAAAATGTGAAATTTTTTATTGCAATAACTTTTGATCTAATTGAAATTTTGAAAAGCGCTACATGTATTCGTGATCAGCGTCGGATTTTAAATAAGAAAATTGAGTTTGGTTGAATAGGAGTTAGAAATTTTTTCCCTGTTCATGACGTCTCCCCTGCCAAATATCCAAAAAATGTGAAATTTTTTATTGCAATAACTTTTGATCTAATTGAAATTTTGAAAAGCGCTACATGTATTCGTGATCAGCGTCGGATTTTAAATAAGAAAATTGAGTTTGGTTGGAATAGGAGTTAGAAATTTTTTCCCTGTTCATGACGTCTCCCCTGCCAAATATCCAAAAAATGTGAAATTTTTTATTGCAATAACTTTTGATCTAATTGAAATTTTGAAAAGCGCTACATGTATTCGTGATCAGCGTCGGATTTTAAATAAGAAAATTGAGTTTGGTTGAATAGGAGTTAGAAATTTTTTCCCTGTTCATGACGTCTCCCCTGCCAAATATCCAAAAAATGTGAAATTTTATTATTGCAATAACTTTTGATCTAATTGAAATTTTGAAAAGCGCTACATGTATTCGTGATCAGCGTCGGATTTTAAATAAGAAAATTGAGTTTGGTTGGAATAGGAGTTAGAAATTTTTTCCCTGTTCATGACGTCTCCCCTGCCAAATATCCAAAAAATGTGAAATTTTATTATTGCAATAACTTTTGATCTAATTGAAATTTTGAAAAGCGCTACATGTATTCGTGATCAGCGTCGGATTTTAAATAAGAAAATTGAGTTTGGTTGGAATAGGAGTTAGAAATTTTTTCCCTGTTCATGACGTCTCCCCTGCCAAATATCCAAAAAATGTGAAATTTTTTATTGCAATAACTTTTGATCTAATTGAAATTTTGAAAAGCGCTACATGTATTCGTGATCAGCGTCGGATTTTAATAAGAAAATTGAGTTTGGTTGAATAGGAGTTAGAAATTTTTTCCCTGTTCATGACGTCTCCCTGCCAAATATCCAAAAAATGTGAAATTTTATTATTGCAATAACTTTTGATCTAATTGAAATTTTGAAAAGCGCTACATGTATTCGTGATCAGCGTCGGATTTTAATAAGAAAATTGAGTTTGGTTGGAATAGGAGTTAGAAATTTTTTCCCTGTTCATGACGTCTCCCTGCCAAATATCCAAAAAATGTGAAATTTTATTATTGCAATAACTTTTGATCTAATTGAAATTTTGAAAAGCGCTACATGTATTCGTGATCAGCGTCGGATTTTAATAAGAAAATTGAGTTTGGTTGAATAGGAGTTAGAAATTTTTTCCCTGTTCATGACGTCTCCCTGCCAAATATCCAAAAAATGTGAAATTTTATTATTGCAATAACTTTTGATCTAATTGAAATTTTGAAAAGCGCTACATGTATTCGTGATCAGCGTCGGATTTTAATAAGAAAATTGAGTTTGGTTGGAATAGGAGTTAGAAATTTTTCCCTGTTCATGACGTCTCCCTGCCAAATATCCAAAAAATGTGAAATTTTATTATTGCAATAACTTTTGATCTAATTGAAATTTTGAAAAGCGCTACATGTATTCGTGATCAGCGTCGGATTTTAAATAAGAAAATTGAGTTTGGTTGAATAGGAGTTAGAAATTTTTCCCTGTTCATGACGTCTCCCTGCCAAATATCCAAAAAATGTGAAATTTTATTATTGCAATAACTTTTGATCTAATTGAAATTTTGAAAAGCGCTACATGTATTCGTGATCAGCGTCGGATTTTAAATAAGAAAATTGAGTTTGGTTGGAATAGGAGTTAGAAATTTTTTCCCTGTTCATGACGTCTCCCCTGCCAAATATCCAAAAAATGTGAAATTTTTTATTGCAATAACTTTTGATCTAATTGAAATTTTGAAAAGCGCTACATGTATTCGTGATCAGCGTCGGATTTTAAATAAGAAAATTGAGTTTGGTTGGAATAGGAGTTAGAAATTTTTTCCCTGTTCATGACGTCTCCCCTGCCAAATATCCAAAAAATGTGAAATTTTATTATTGCAATAACTTTTGATCTAATTGAAATTTTGAAAAGCGCTACATGTATTCGTGATCAGCGTCGGATTTTAATAAGAAAATTGAGTTTGGTTGAATAGGAGTTAGAAATTTTTTCCCTGTTCATGACGTCTCCCCTGCCAAATATCCAAAAAATGTGAAATTTTATTATTGCAATAACTTTTGATCTAATTGAAATTTTGAAAAGCGCTACATGTATTCGTGATCAGCGTCGGATTTTAATAGAAAATTGAGTTTGGTTGAATAGGAGTTAGAAATTTTTTCCCTGTTCATGACGTCTCCCCTGCCAAATATCCAAAAATGTGAAATTTTATTATTGCAATAACTTTTGATCTAATTGAAATTTTGAAAAGCGCTACATGTATTCGTGATCAGCGTCGGATTTTAAATAGAAAATTGAGTTTGGTTGAATAGGAGTTAGAAATTTTTTCCCTGTTCATGACGTCTCCCCTGCCAAATATCCAAAAAATGTGAAATTTTATTATTGCAATAACTTTTGATCTAATTGAAATTTTGAAAAGCGCTACATGTATTCGTGATCAGCGTCGGATTTTAAATAAGAAAATTGAGTTTGGTTGAATAGGAGTTAGAAATTTTTTCCCTGTTCATGACGTCTCCCCTGCCAAATATCCAAAAAATGTGAAATTTTTTATTGCAATAACTTTTGATCTAATTGAAATTTTGAAAAGCGCTACATGTATTCGTGATCAGCGTCGGATTTTAATAAGAAAATTGAGTTTGGTTGGAATAGGAGTTAGAAATTTTTCCCTGTTCATGACGTCTCCCCTGCCAAATATCCAAAAAATGTGAAATTTTATTATTGCAATAACTTTTGATCTAATTGAAATTTTGAAAAGCGCTACATGTATTCGTGATCAGCGTCGGATTTTAAATAAGAAAATTGAGTTTGGTTGGAATAGGAGTTAGAAATTTTTTCCCTGTTCATGACGTCTCCCTGCCAAATATCCAAAAAATGTGAAATTTTATTATTGCAATAACTTTTGATCTAATTGAAATTTTGAAAAGCGCTACATGTATTCGTGATCAGCGTCGGATTTTAAATAAGAAAATTGAGTTTGGTTGGAATAGGAGTTAGAAATTTTTTCCCTGTTCATGACGTCTCCCTGCCAAATATCCAAAAAATGTGAAATTTTTTATTGCAATAACTTTTGATCTAATTGAAATTTTGAAAAGCGCTACATGTATTCGTGATCAGCGTCGGATTTTAATAAGAAAATTGAGTTTGGTTGAATAGGAGTTAGAAATTTTTTCCCTGTTCATGACGTCTCCCTGCCAAATATCCAAAAAATGTGAAATTTTATTATTGCAATAACTTTTGATCTAATTGAAATTTTGAAAAGCGCTACATGTATTCGTGATCAGCGTCGGATTTTAATAAGAAAATTGAGTTTGGTTGAATAGGAGTTAGAAATTTTTTCCCTGTTCATGACGTCTCCCCTGCCAAATATCCAAAAAATGTGAAATTTTTTATTGCAATAACTTTTGATCTAATTGAAATTTTGAAAAGCGCTACATGTATTCGTGATCAGCGTCGGATTTTAAATAGAAAATTGAGTTTGGTTGGAATAGGAGTTAGAAATTTTTTCCCTGTTCATGACGTCTCCCTGCCAAATATCCAAAAAATGTGAAATTTTATTATTGCAATAACTTTTGATCTAATTGAAATTTTGAAAAGCGCTACATGTATTCGTGATCAGCGTCGGATTTTAAATAAGAAAATTGAGTTTGGTTGGAATAGGAGTTAGAAATTTTTTCCCTGTTCATGACGTCTCCCTGCCAAATATCCAAAAAATGTGAAATTTTTTATTGCAATAACTTTTGATCTAATTGAAATTTTGAAAAGCGCTACATGTATTCGTGATCAGCGTCGGATTTTAATAAGAAAATTGAGTTTGGTTGGAATAGGAGTTAGAAATTTTTTCCCTGTTCATGACGTCTCCCTGCCAAATATCCAAAAATGTGAAATTTTATTATTGCAATAACTTTTGATCTAATTGAAATTTTGAAAAGCGCTACATGTATTCGTGATCAGCGTCGGATTTTAAATAAGAAAATTGAGTTTGGTTGAATAGGAGTTAGAAATTTTTTCCCTGTTCATGACGTCTCCCTGCCAAATATCCAAAAATGTGAAATTTTTTATTGCAATAACTTTTGATCTAATTGAAATTTTGAAAAGCGCTACATGTATTCGTGATCAGCGTCGGATTTTAAATAAGAAAATTGAGTTTGGTTGGAATAGGAGTTAGAAATTTTTTCCCTGTTCATGACGTCTCCCTGCCAAATATCCAAAAAATGTGAAATTTTATTATTGCAATAACTTTTGATCTAATTGAAATTTTGAAAAGCGCTACATGTATTCGTGATCAGCGTCGGATTTTAAATAAGAAAATTGAGTTTGGTTGAATAGGAGTTAGAAATTTTTTCCCTGTTCATGACGTCTCCCCTGCCAAATATCCAAAAAATGTGAAATTTTATTATTGCAATAACTTTTGATCTAATTGAAATTTTGAAAAGCGCTACATGTATTCGTGATCAGCGTCGGATTTTAATAAGAAAATTGAGTTTGGTTGAATAGGAGTTAGAAATTTTTTCCCTGTTCATGACGTCTCCCTGCCAAATATCCAAAAAATGTGAAATTTATTATTGCAATAACTTTTGATCTAATTGAAATTTTGAAAAGCGCTACATGTATTCGTGATCAGCGTCGGATTTTAAATAAGAAAATTGAGTTTGGTTGAATAGGAGTTAGAAATTTTTTCCCTGTTCATGACGTCTCCCCTGCCAAAT
The DNA here is from genome assembly GCA_019973975.1 of Trichonephila clavata. Taxonomy (NCBI): domain Eukaryota; kingdom Metazoa; phylum Arthropoda; class Arachnida; order Araneae; family Nephilidae; genus Trichonephila; species Trichonephila clavata. Next base: position 1,097 of record BMAO01027601.1, on the reverse strand, counting down.
ATCCAAAAAATGTGAAATTTTTATTGCAATAACTTTTGATCTAATTGAAATTTGAAAAGCGCTACATGTATTCGTGATCAGCGTCGGATTTTAATAGAAATTGAGTTTGGTTGATAGGAGTTAGAAATTTTTTCCCTGTTCATGACGTCTCCCCTGCCAAATATCCAAAAATGTGAAATTTTTATTGCAATAACTTTTGATCTAATTGAAATTTTGAAAAGCGCTACATGTATTCGTGATCAGCGTCGGATTTTAAAAAAAATTGAGTTTGGTTTGAATAGGAGTTAGAAATTTTTTCCCTGTTCATGACGTCTCCCTGCCAAATATCCAAAAATGTGAAATTTTTTATTGCAATAACTTTTGATCTAATTGAAATTTTGAAAAGCTACATGTATTCGTGATCAGCGTCGGATTTTAAATAGAAAATTGAGTTTGGTTGATAGGAGTTAGAAATTTTTTCCCTGTTCATGACGTCTCCCCAAATATCCAAAAAATGTGAAATTTTATTATTGCAATAACTTTTGATCTAATTGAAATTTTGAAAAGCGCTACATGTATTCGTGATCAGCGTCGGATTTTAAATAAGAAATTGAGTTTGGTTGAATAGGAGTTAGAAATTTTTTCCCTGTTCATGACGTCTCCCTGCCAAATATCCAAAAAATGTGAAATTTTTTATTGCAATAACTTTTGATCTAATTGAAATTTTGAAAAGCGCTACATGTATTCGTGATCAGCGTCGGATTTTAATGAGAAAATTGAGTTTGGTTGAATAGGAGTTAGAAATTTTTTCCCTGTTCATGACGTCTCCCTGCCAAATATCCAAAAATGTGAAATTTTATTATTGCAATAACTTTTGATCTAATTGAAATTTTGAAAAGCGCTACATGTATTCGTGATCAGCGTCGGATTTTAAATAAGAGAAATTGAGTTTGGTGAATAGGAGTTAGAAATTTTTTCCCTGTTCATGACGTCTCCTGCCAAATATCCAAAAAATGTGAAATTTTATTATTGCAATAACTTTTGATCTAATTGAAATTTTGAAAGCGCTACATGTATTCGTGATCAGCGTCGGATTTTAAATAAGAAAATTGAGTTTG